>LNGL01000033.1:96965-115996 GCA_001510565.1 Knoxdaviesia proteae
GGGCATCCACCCGCCGCGCGTGGCCAGCACCGCCAGCCTCGACAGTCCCGGCCCGGCGGCGGCGCGCCGGCGGCGGCGCCGGTCGACAGGGTTCCCCAGGTTCACGGCGCGGCGGAGCCGCGGCAAGAGCGCCAGCGTCAGCGTCAGCTCGTCAACCCTGCAGGATGTTGTCGGCGGCATCTGGCGCATGCGGTGGTGGAACGACGGCAAGCCGGGGCCTAAACCGGGGAGCGGTGAGCCCGGGACCCCTCGGACGCCGCCGCCGCCGCCGCCGCCTCCTTCGGGGACTGGCAATGGGGCGGACTCGGCGGTGTAGATCACCCTCGCGTCTTTTTCTTTTTCTCTTTCTCCTCTTGCGTGTGCGCGCGCTCCAGCGCCCGCGGTCACTAACTGTACACATATATATATACCATCGATACACTTGCATAATTACCCTGTTTTTCTGGGTCTCCCGCACATCCGCTGGACTCCTTTGTTTTTTCTGTCTTTTTGGGGAACGGGCGAACCGGGTTTGGATTTTGGGTTCTGTCGTCTTTTTGCTGTGTTTTCTCTCTCTGGTCATCCAACCTCGTCCTCTCTTTCTTATGTTGAACCCGGAGGTCTCCTTTTGTCGAGGGACCACCCAGCGTCATCTGTCGTTGTTGCAGTAGAACGTCTAGAAAGTTATATATATAAAAACGCCATGAAACTCAACACCTTTCCTCCTTTTAGGAACTTGAACAAGGAAACCAACCCCAAGCCCTTGCTGTTCGGTACAGGGCCAGATCCGTGAACGTCGCAAACACACTGGGGGGCCTCAAGGTAGTGAGTGCATCACCGAAGTCGGATGAGGAAGCCCCATATCTCCGGGCTCGCAAAAAAAAAAAAGACATAGAAACCCGGGAAAGAACCCCCTCGCGATGTATATATACTGTATGTGCTCACACAAACCTCTTGCTTTTCTCTCCTGGGAAGGTATGGGAGGGAGGGCTAGGGGGTGGTGCTGGGCCTTGAGTCACCCGGTGTGTATGTATCCAACCCCCCCAGTGGTTTCAAGTGAAGGGGAACGGGAAGGCGCTTTTCCTCTTGAACGCACCTTCCTGAGTTTCTCTGGGACCTGCACGTTCATCCCAAGTTTCGGCGGGCACTTGCCCCGGGTCCGTCTCCGTAGGAGTGGTGACGATGGTGGAGACGCCGAGTGATCGGGGACACTCCGGGCCCATACCGGCGATTGGGAGACTACACTGGATTACATTCACAGAAAGATATGTATCTTAATCATTCACGGGGTTGTGAGAACCAGGGGAGGGGGATTTTCTCAAAAATCACGTTAGAACTAGAAAACGAAGGGAAAAAACTGTCAAGCATACTGCCACCACGGGGTATTCTTGGGAACCACCACACCCAAATCAGCAACCCTGACCCTTATGCATCCGGTCCCAAGTTCCAACCCACCTTTCCCACCACCACCACCACCCGCAGCCACCACCACGACCAAAAAAGGAAAAAAAGAAAAAAAAAACCCAAGAGATTTCCTTTCCCGATTTCTCCAGATCCGCTAGCCCCGTGCCACACCGGGAAGAAAAAAGTAGCGCTGGGGGGCACTCCTCCGCCGTAAGAAGACAAGCCGTGCCCTCTTAACCGCTTTGGTTATAGACAATGGATCCTCTCCGGCTCTCCGTCTCGCTCCCTTTCTCTCTTTTCGTCCTCAACTAACAAGAAAAAGGAAAAGCGCAACACAACGATGGAACGGCTCAGGGTCCCCACGCCCGTTCCGGGAGCGGGCCCGAACCAAAAAGAAAGAAAACCACAGAGGAAAAAAAAATCAGCATTAAAAATAACGAACGAACTTTAAACAAACGCCATGGAAACTCCCGTACCTGGCCCAAAGTGTCGGCGGATTCATATCCGTCGTTCACACAGTACTAAAAGACAAAAGCATACATGTATCTGTAGGTTGATTGCCGGGTGAAGGCCCAGTCCGGTCCAGTCGTCGACATTAAACATGATTCGGTCAATGAATGAAAAAAAGGAAAATAATCCCATTAGAAAAAAGAAAGGATTCAAAGAAAAAAAGAAAACGAAGAGACCAAATTGGAAACCGTCATTGCAACAGCCAGCCAGATACACGTATATATAAAACGAAAAAAAAAAAAAGAAACGAACTCATTCCCAGCAACACTTTCCATGGAAATCCCAGAAGCACACAAGATACGAACCCCCACCAAAAACCGGTGATCACAACATAAAAAAAAGCACAAGAAAAGTAAAAACAGGAAGAAGAGAAGTACAGACAGAAACACAAATGGAGACGGAGGAAAGAAGAGCAGATGGATGAGACGTGAGAGAGAGGTTGAGGATTCCAGAGACGTAGACACCAACTGAAGATGTGGCCTACGTGCAACTCGTGTGTAAAGATGCGGCCTTAGGAATACAGAGCAAAATGGATGGAGGAGAGGAGACGAGACGGAGAGGGAAGCATCAAGCAGGAAAAAAAAACGGCAATTGAAGTGGTCAATGAGTAGAAGAGAGAATAAAGTGCTGTCGGCCGACCAAAAAGAGGCAACAGCGGAAAAAAACACACGAGAAAACCACTTCGCCGGGGAAAGAGAATGAAAAACGAGCAAACGTGCGCAAAGTCCAGGGTATCAGAGAGCGAGATATTTAAAAACACCATTTGAGCCCTCCAACCTTTTACGACTGATGGCCGGAGTGCTGGGGCATGGCCGACTGGGGCATGCCATACTGAGGACCGGGTCCTCTCTGCACATAACCGGGGTAGCCGCCCATGGACTCAACACCGGGCGGTAGGTAGTTTCCAGGCATGTGCGTATTCGGGGGCAGACCGGGGCGGTTGTTCTGCGGGGGAGGAATATGCTGCGCGGGCGACTCCTCGGGAGAATCGACTTGGGTGTTGTCATCCACGCCGCTCTCGCTGCCATTAGCAGGCTCAGGAGCGTTGAGGCAGGCCTGGAAAAAGGAAACACCCATGATTAGTTATCAACATTATCAACCGGAACGGACAATCGCGGGCTCGGCTGGTGCGTGGACGGAGAGCGCAAGGCCGGCCAGTTGGAGGGGAGCAGAGCTTCATACCTGAATCAGATTCTTTCCTTCGGCCTTGGTGACAAGAGGTTGGAGCTTGGGAGTGGTGAAGGTGTAGACCAGACCGGTCTCGGACACGACGAGAAGCAGCACCTGGGTTCCGGTGAGGACAGAAAGTTCGTACGCCTGTGGAGAGAGGAAGAGTTAGCATGAGGCAGGCAGACGTCTAGCTCCAGGCCGAGCTCGGGACAAAGCTGGAAGCTCCTGATGCCCAGGTTTACATATTGAGGGTGAAGACGGCAAGCTCAGGAACACCAGGTCATGGCCCGACGAAAAGGGGCGGCGACGAGAACAGACAAAAACAGCAATGGTGGAAGGGGAGAGTACGAACCTTCTTCATGATTCCAGCTTTCCGTTTAGAGAAAGTGATATGGCGGCGGGACTTGTCACTGATGAACTTGATCTCAATCTTGCGGCGCTCACGGCCGCCCTTGTCATCATCATCATCGTCATCGTCGGTGGGGCGGGGGCGCTTGACGCCCCGAGAATCGGCACCGTTGGCATGAGGATCGTCAAGGTCATGCGAGCCTTGGTCGTGATGATCGGAAATGTCGGCCATTGTTGCGGTTAGGTTCAATGAACCGGGAGGAGGACCGACGGGGGAGAGAAGGTGGTGTCGGGTACGACAGGACGGGTAAGAATAGAAACGCAGACGAAAGTTGTCGAAGGCACAACTACCACAGAGAAACCAGTCCAACCGGGAGTGGAAATGGTCGGCAGGACTGAGGTCTCGATTTCTAGATTAAGCGTAGTCTAGAAGAAAACAGAAAGAAAGAGAAGAAAGACGAGGCGAGGAGAGAAGGGGAGGAGGAAGATCGCCTAGACTGGATCTGGGAGATGGTGTTTGGGAGGGTCCTAGAGAAAGAAGGAAAGAGTGAGCTTTCTAGCCGGGGACGACTGGAATTTGAAAACAAATTCCACTTCGATGCAAAGGGCCTGCGAGACTTGTGTGGACAGACTATCGAGAGACCAAAGCAACTGGTATGCACAGGGCGAGGTGTTGGAAGGGTGACCTGCCAACAATGGCTTTGAGCAGCAGTCGATAGGGTTTGGCCACACCAGCCAAGCAAGGCGCGGGAATCGGGGAAGTTTGAACGAACCGACAAGCGTCGCGACAAGTCGAGGGAGGAGAGAACGGCAGTGCACAAAACACAGGAGATCTCGAGTCGGACAGTGTCGGCGACGGACTGAGGGACTGCGGAGGGCGGCTGTCGAGAAATCGCGTGAGTGGGTTAGAAAAGAGCCGACCAGAAGTCGCGCCTGCAGAGATGAGACTTGACAGGTTGAAGAGAGCAAGAGACGGAGAGAAGGGTTCCCAGAGGAAAAAAAGGAAGAGACCAACCAGAGAGAATACGAGGCTGCTTCTAAATGAAGAAGCAGAAGAAGATGGATGAGAAGGAGAGAGACAAAGGTGGTCTTTTGTTCCTAAAAGGTTGGGATGAAAAGAGTGAGAACGGAGAAAGGGACAAAGGGTGGATGAAGGAGGAGGAAAAAAAAGCAGAGGAAGAGGAGACACCAAAGAAAATGGATTGGCTATTATCTAACGAGAGCGGCTGACAAGGAAGCTTTCATGAAGGAAGAGGGCAGAAAAAGAAACCAAATCAAAGAGATAACAGCCAGGCAAGTATATAATATCACACTTACACACAGAATACTAGAGAATGAGATATCGTGGGTGGTTTCCGGTGTTATTGTTGAATGCGCCTTCCGTTCTTCGTCTGGTGTTGTTTTTTTTTTCGTGTCGTGGGGACTATGTTTTTCTCAGGGCTCAGAATATTATCAGATTACAAAAATCGTGCGGTGATTATCTGATGATAGTCGGCATGTAGATATTCTTGAACGAAACAGACTTCAAAGAAAGGGAAAACAATGATATAAAAAAAGACGTGTAAGTGATTATAGACTGCTTTTTCTTGAATCTGGATGAAGGGAGCTTCCCCAGTTTGGAACAGTGAGTATATGAACCTGGACGAAACTTTCTTCTGTGGGATGAATGAAAAGAGGATAGTGAGGTTGTAGTTGCACGGGTTGCGACCGGCAGCTTAAAAAACAAAAAAGTCAGAAAAGGGAAAGGCGGGGGGAAAAGGAAGTGAGCAAGTGGGCAAGGAAAAGGCAACGAACTAAATAATGAAATAAAATAATAATAAAAAATCAGCAGTATTAGGTAGGCAGGGCAAGACCGCACGAGAAATTCAAATAAAAATGGGCGAGAAGGAACCACCCATGCCTAGAACGTGGGTGGGCGCAGAGGGTAGCGGTCGCTCCTTCTTACAGATAGACACGAGAAGCACCAGCGCGCAGGACAGAGAGAGGGGGCAAGCTAGTTTGGGGGGGAAGGAAGGGGGGGTGTGCGCATGGACGTTATATTGCAACGCCCCCACCCCCCCCCTTCCGCGTGCACGGGAAAGCGCGATGGGCACGTTTGTCAACAGGGCCAGTCAGTCAGTCACTGAGGCAGGAAGCGATAGGATTAGGGGCCATGGGGCGAAGAAAGATGGCCTTGGGGCCTGGTCGGTTTACTGGGGGAAGCGACAAGCGACGACACAGAGGGTTAAGTACTGTACTCGCTGTATTTCTTGCGATAGAGGGAAGGCGGTCCCCTGTATTTCTTACGAAAGAGGGAGGGCGGTCCCCCCTCCTATGGAGTCTGTCAAGGCCCTGGACGAGAAACAGCTTGCAACCACAGGGACAGCCAGCCATCAGTCACGTTTCACAGAACTCCGGCAAGAAGAGGCAGGAACGCCAGTTAACTGACGCTGATCGTGCCTGCCTCCGATCTCCAGCAGCAGCAGCAGCAGCAGCAGCATGTCACAAACGGAAGGAAGGAAGGAAGCCATATCATTTCTCACATGAGCTGACCATGAATCAGAATGGAAACACAATGCTGAAGCTGCTCCTTCCCTCCCAAATAATGCACACACCTTCGGTCTGCATCCCGTGCTGATAGCAGCAAACGAACCGAAAAAGAAAAAGAAAAAAAAAACAAAAAACGAGGCTCTCTTATGACAACCGTCATTGGCTAACGAATTAAAAAGGACGACAACCTGCATATTCCAGCTTCCAGCTCGCCTATCCCGGCCATGCCTTTAATGTTTTCCCTCTGTCGCGGGTCGCTGCGATTCAATACACAGGCTGGTATGTCCCAGGGCTCCCCTAAAACGGACCAGTTACTTTTTCATGTTCGTTTCAGGGTACCTTGGCTGCTGGATGATTTCCCGGCCCTTTGAGCGCTCGCTGCGGCTGGTTGATATATATCACTAGAACGCAAATAAATTGACAGGAGCGACTAACCACCTACGAAACAAGTCTCCATCAATAATAGTAGTGGCTGAGAGGCGAAATTGAGATTGAATCGAGGAGTGTGTACCCCCAATCTTGTCCTTTCTGGTGCTTAGCGGAAAGGGGGACTCCAACTGATGTTAGAGAGAGCGGGGTATGTCGCTACACTACTGAAGACATGTAATGGAGTACCGATGTACCTTTTTGAGGCTTTGATGTCGGCTGCAGCACGGCGTGGTGACAAGGAAAACATGCAAGTAACAACACAGAGGACTTGCAGTGGCACAGTCTTGGTGCGTATGTCTTAAGCAAAAGAAAAAAAAAAAACCGCCGTTGCGATTGGTGCTGTCACGGCTCCAATCGCTCTCATTCTTTTCGTTCTTCTTCCCGTGATGCTGGTGTCCGGGAACTTGAGGCTGCGGGACCACCCACCGACGGACGATCTCTTAAAAGAAAAACTTGCACGAGCGCAACTCTCATGTGTGTGAAAGGAACGGCAAAAGATATTCGACGAGGAAGTCAACATGCTTCTTTGGGAATGCACATGACTGCACTAGTTCGTTCTTAAACGAAACAACTCCTCGGCGGATGCTTTCAAGATGGCACACACGATGTGATGTTCGTAGACTCAGTTCTTCGCCTGAAAACACTTCAGCTTCATCCTGACGTTCCTCAGGGAGATGTCTGTGTCCTTGGGCATCTCGCTGCACCCTCCTCGTCCTCCCAGCCCGCCTCCAAGCGGGACCAGAGGGGGGAAGGGGGGTCCAAAGGCCCGGGTCTGGCAGGTTCAACGGGCAACCTCCCCCCTCCAAGATAATTTAAGCTTCACGACACAGACGGGATCGTCTCTTCGTCAATGCCGTTTTGGTTGATGCTCTCTGGGCCGGGGGAGCGGGCATCATCATGGACGGACACCTTCCCGTGTACTGTACAGTACTGTTGCTGGCTGGGTTGGATGTTGCATCTCAGTCCGTTTTTGGCACTCGCATTTTCTTCTTCTTTCCGGTAAGTGGCAGGTGAAAAGAAGACAGATTTCAAGATTAGTAGGCCGCCCCGGATTATTGGGTTTTTGTATGCGCTGCGTTTTCCTGTCACTGCTTGTTTGCCTCCCGCCGAGGGCTGGCACCACCACCACCACGATGTTCTGCACCGCCCATTGTTCCAACCTCCCACCCAAGGCAGCCTCGACGGCGCAGGCGGAATAAGAGGAACTCTTGGCGGAGACTTCGCGAGTCCGGGTTGGACAGACAGACACATGAGATACAGCTTGCTGTCCATCCACTCACAAATCATGCCTTGCGTCGATCATCCCCATGGCTATGCCCAACAAGAAAAAGGCGGGAACAAGTGAATGAAAATGTCGAAAAGAAAAAAAAAAAGCTTGAAAGAAAGGGGGGCGTGGTTCAGCCCTGGACCAGACCAGATGTCCTTGTTACTTTCTTTTGATCGGGCTGGCCCCCTCCCTCCCGACCTACGGTCCTGTACCTAGCCCATTCACCTTTTCAGCAACTTGGTTTGACGTCCGTGGTCGGTCGGTAGTCAGGAGAGTTTGATGGCGTTGATCCATTACATTCCGGGCTAGACTCCTGATGGGCGGGCTTGGGAACTATGACTATTATTATTATTTTCTTTCTTAAAAAGGGGGTCGATGGGGGTGGTTGTTCTTTTCTTTTTTGACAAGTCGGGTCGTGGGCATATTCTGTTTCTATACCTGTTAGGTAAAAATTCAAGATGCATGGAGATACGGAGGAGATGATGGTCTGGAGAAAGCGAATGCAAGAGGGAAGGGGGAACGATATCGCATAACAAGCGGTATACGGCCTGCATAATGAGGAAGTCTATGTGGCTGGATCCCGTCTCTCTCAATGATGGATGAGCACTGCGCGCGGATAATACCTTCCCAACCCATTTGTATTTATAGACCTTCCGGGAACCGCCCGCAATCAATTCTACCCGTGTCCGGAGCTACCACCGCTCAGGCGGCGTAAAGCGAATACTGCACTGGCCTAGAGAGAGCACACTGCTTCAAGAGTTTAGCAATTCTTCTCTCTTTCAAGTCCAACTTTCGAATAAATTTCTCTCCCGTCTTCTCCCTCGTCTACCCCAACGTGAAAAGTCCAGTAAACGGAAAAGCGGACATCAACGAGCCCCCCCCAAAAAACCCTCTGAGAAAAAAAAAGCAATCACAGGAGAAAAACCTCCCCAAGATGCGATTGGCCCAGTGCCCATGCGACCCCCAGCACCCGACCCACTCTTTTCATTTTCAGCTGACTGATAGGGGGACACGAATGGCGTATGCGGACTTTTGGCCGGCTGTCACTTCTGGATTCTGTCACTTTTTGGGCGTTCTTTTTGCTCTTCCAACGAGGAGGTATCATGCTTAGGTACTGGGGAGGTCAGGATACTGACACACCTATCTGTATCACCAAATTGCCTCAGGTGGTGGTGCTATCTCGCTGAGTTGATAATGGAAATGGTTGTGCGTGACATCTGGGCTTCACGCTGGTGCTCCGGATATCGCAGACAGAGTGCTGGAAGTGCGTGCTCGAGCTCCTCCAGTTCGCCAGCCGCCGTATGCAAGGCGTGCTGTGCTGCCTTTCTGGGAGAAAACGACCTAGACGCGTCGGAAGGCGGCAGAATGCATCCCCATGCAACAGAACTGAAAAAAAAGAGCAAGAAAGTAAATGCAGCCGTGGACAACTTGTCTGTGTAGTGCTATACCGAGTACAATACATAGACGGGTAGTTGCACGCATTGGGTCCCCGGCAGCATATTAACTGACCCTACAAGCTCGCAGATGGCCCAAGAAGCTGGGAACCACACAAGAATGCACCCATCTAGCACTGGCAGGATGGCATGTGGACCCTTTCTGCTTGTGGTTGGACAGGAGCCCAGCAGCCAGCAGCCAGCGGAGGGCGGAAAATAAATCACGGACTTGGGTTCTGCCATCTTGTTCTTGTTCCCCAGATACAAAATGGAGACGGCCTCGCTTCCGGAGAGAAAAGAAAGAGAAAAACAAGCAATTTTTAAATACGTTATTTCTAGCTCAGAAGAAGCTGAAGAGTGGGAGTGGAGAAGGGGAGAGGCGGACAAGACACCCTCGGTTTTTATTCATGACTTCAGTGAGAGGGAAAAAAAACCATACTGTAGATACTCGCTGACTCCTGGAGAGACAGAGGAAGAAACACTACCCGAAGGAATGCTATGTCATGAGCATCTCTTTTTTTCTTTCTTTTTTTGTTTTGTTTCTCTTCCTCCCCTTCCCTTCACACTCCTTCTTGTAGAACTAACCAACAAGAGAGACACACAATCGAACGGCCTTGCGGCGCTCCCGCGTCGGCATTCTCAAGAAGAACGTACTGTACGTGTGTGAGTGAGTTGTGGGTTGGGAGCGGTACATCAGTCAGCTAATACTGGGAACATCCCCTCCCCCCAGCATCCCCCTTTCCTTTCTCCCCTTTTGGGCCTCTTATTTTATTTTTTTAAATTCATTTATCTTGTTGCTGTTTCTCTTCTTGATCAGCCTCAAAATATATATTTGGAGAGGAAGGGCTAGCGGCGGCACGAGAAAAAAGAAGAATATAATAATAATATCGATAGTCTATAGTATTACCCTCGGTCCCAGACTCTTGGGAGAGAACTGGATGTTCAGTAGTGTGCTTTTCTCCTGTGGTTCCTTCTTGGTAAGGACGTATTGTCCCGGATATCGACATGTCCAGCACTTGTACGAGGATAGGTACGTGAAGACACTTGTAGCTCCCACCATGCAGAACAAAAGAAAAAGAAGAGACAGGAAAAAAACCGTTGGTGATACTACCCCACCCTTCTCCCCCCCAAGAGTTGATTGATTGGATTCCCGGAGACACCGACGCACCACCCACCCAAGACACAACATGCAGAAGTATGATGGACAGTATACTGTATTCTCCCACTCAGGTTCCACCTGCACTAAACAAGGCCTCTCCTCTCTCCTTGCAGCAAGCTTCGAACTCCATGCGCGCTGCTGCTTCTGCTTCGTTTCCCTTTTCACTCAACGGGGGCGCAGTGCTCCGCCCGGAAGATGTTGCCAGTTTGCTTCTCGAAACTCTAGCCTTTCAAACCCACCCCGTCCTGGCCGCCTGGGCTTAGCGAGGGAGGGCGGACTGAGGATCCGGTCACAGACATCTTAGGCTCACGAGACGGCAGATCAACGACTCGAACTTTTTTTATTTTTATGAATCTAGAAACAAGGAGAGAGGTGCTGCTGAATGTCAGGGGAGGGGCGTGAACGAGACAAGAGAAGAAAAACAGGAACCTTATCCTGCTCAGCGTCAGAGTGACCACGGGCTGGAACCGCCGCCATATTTTTATTCTTATTATTTCTAGACACCTGGCAGACCCGACCCAACAAGTGAGACGATCACCCTTTTCACGGCTTGAACCTGGAAGAGACGGACATGGACAGGACAGACAGGTGCGGAATTGCAGTTGCATTTCGACTCCCGGCTTTGGGACGGGCGGTCCTCTTTTCTTTTTTCGAGCTAGGTTCGCCCGTCAATCATTCCCCTTTTGATCTAGACTCAAAAAAATAATATGAATTAAAAAGAGTGATGATGCGTGCGTTGATTCCAAGGACGAGAACTTGTCGTCGTTTGATCCGTTGCTTCGGAGGCTGCGTCGCTGGGCCGGCCTATCACCTCATCCGCGCGCGCCGTTGTGCAGTGTCCGCAGGACGAGCTAAACCCACTGAAGGGTTTCCCGTATCCTCTCCAGTCTCCAGCACAGAGGAACACGCTCGCCTAAACAGGCTCGAAAGCTTTGCGTTTGGCTGGTAGGTAGGGAGGGGCCTGTCAGGCTGGACAAAAATGGCGTTTTTATTTCACCAACAACCTTGCATATGGTGATGATACCAGACCTCAATTTAAAAATCCTTCCCCCTCCGCGTTCTCGTGAATTAATTTTCCTTGTGAGACTAAAAACCGAGCCTGGGTTCTTAGTCACAGAAACTATTGGAGATTAAAAGAAACGAAGAAAACGAGAATCGGGGTATGGTTCGCGCTGTTTTATGTGTTAATAGCTTTGCATACTCCCATACAGCTGGCCGTCTAATATGGCCGTCCCCGTTATCTTATTACGCAGTACCAGCAGCCGGTGTCTGCGGTTTTACCAGGGACCTGATTTATGACTGTCCCTTAGGGATTCTCATAATACTCCTGCACATATCAGACTGGAATGAAAGAGGGGGGTGGTTTGGTTTCCGGTTTATTGGGGAACCCTGTGGTGCTTCCTTTCGAGAGAAGAGCGCGCTTTCCTGAATTAAGCAAAGTACCACAAATATATATATTTTTTATTCCAGACCCTAATGCTGCAGTTCTTACCTATGACATATATGCGCACTAACGAACATGCGAGTATATAAAAGCTGCTGGATATCGATACACTCACATGTGGAATGCTCAAAAAAAAAAAAAGAGAAAAGAAAAAAGAGGACGACGAAGATAAAAAGAGGTCAGAGAGGAGAGGCAGGCATGAGCGACCAACGAACAAAAGAGCGGGGGCCCCAACATGCGTGTGATAAGGAGAGGACCAGAAGGAAAGACAGGAAGATACGGGGAGTGTCGACTGACTGGACTGGATGAAAGGCTGGAGCCAACAAGCGAAAGCCTGACCGAGTTCACGGCACTAGCGAAAGGGAAAAACTTACAGGTCACAAAATTGAGAGGAGAGAGAGAGAGAGGAGCGCGACAGTCGACAACAAGAACAATGAGAATGTCAATCAAACGGCACAATATAACATGCGAGTGAACTGGTGACTGCACTTGGTGTGAGGTCGATTTCGTGCTTGCTGTGGAGTCGGTTCTCTCTTGCTTTTCCCACGCGTCGAGATCACACGTTCTGTTATCAGATACCGATCCACACTCTTTTATCAGGGTTGCACCGGCAGGGCAAAGGAGGGAAGGAAGGCACGGCAGCCCGTTATTGAGGATTTAGTCCTCTCCTCGGAGAAGCAAACGTTCCGCAAGGGCCAGGAAGGAACGTGGGCGAAGAGGAGGGCAGCAGCAGCGACGATCAACGGCACCCCGAGAAGCAGAGAACATGAAGGAACCCCGACTTAGGAAAGAGAGAAGGAGACCGAGACGAGAGAGAGATTGTTTGGCTGACCAGGATCTGGGTCAACTAGTGCAGGGCACGGGGCTTCATCAAATGCGATTGGACCAGAGGGAAAGTGATGGCAGGTGCAACCTGCTGCAGATTTCCGTTGTCTGTGTCATTTTTCTGTCCATCGTCGGTGCCCCCCTTTTTGGAGCATTCAGCTGGAGCGGAAGATTGCATATAAGAGAGAGAGAGAAAAAGAGAGGGCAGTGTTGAAAGCGGCAGCACCTGCGCCTAACCAGAACACCGTTCCGTTACACAACACACCGAATCTGGCCCGTGTGAGTATCTCCATTGCAATGGAAGAAGATTGTGAGCCCAACTCAAGTGTCCTGACTGCCCAAAATTACCACTTCCTGAACTGTCCAGTACAGCACCTACCAGCACAGTTACAGTGGTTTTGGTAGGTAACACCTGTTCGGGAGCTGGAAACGAAAGACGCACACCAAAGAAAATGATCTACGCCAGGGTTCCCGTTCAGCGTATTGGTACAAAACCCAACAATCCCAGCAAGCCTCAATGTTTAATAGCGATGTTAATGGGTACGGCTGAGAAAAGAAAACACCCAGTTAACGACAACTAATCACCAGTTGAACCTAAGATCGCAGAAATGTGAGAAGAGGGACGGCTGGATTTTAGTGCGCCTTGTTCTAGTGCGAGAAGGGGGCGTGTGAATTGCAGCCAAAAGCTTCAGCGGACACCTGACTAATCCTCCGCACTGTCTCCGCACAGTACCGTCGCGTCCAATCGTGGGCTTTTTTTTCCTTCTTTTTTTTTTTCCTGGTTGTCTGTCGGTTGAGGCCGGTGAATGAACAAGTTTAGCGAGAACAGGCCCTCTTTTTTTCCCCCTTCTTTTTTTTCCTTCTGCTTGCTGGTCCTCGTTAAAACCCCTTTCCCCTCTTTTCTTCTGTGAATTCGCTCGCCTGTTAAGTTGCAGTAGTTTAGTGCGAAAGGTGAAAGCGCAACGATCGCGCCTTCTCCGTATCTCCCTCCCCACCTGACCACCCCCCCCCTATCTGTTGTATCTCTTTCTCTCTCTTTTCGCTCTTGCCCTTGCGCCTCGCTTGTCGGCTGCTGCTTCCAGCACCTTCCGCTGGGTTAGCTAACATACGAATGGCACGAGTACGCCGAATGCGCATCTGCGTTTATCCGAAAACAGAGCCTAGCAGATGACTGCTGCGGCTGCCTGTCGCCGTTCTACGAGGATTCGCAAAACTGGTCGGTTGTAAGGCAACGCGATCACACGCGATGGTCACTAAAACAGAGAGAGGAAACAGACTTTCATTAAAAATCCCAGGAATTTTTATTTTAGAGTTACGTGACGGCTCCTTGCTGTACACGGTATAGCCTCTCTGCCGCCAACCAACCAAGCCAGCCAAAGGGAGCAAGCAGCAGTGGGTGGTTTTCTTTAGGCGTCCAATTCTGGTTAAAGCGCACCTGTCAACGGGATGAAAAACCGGTGGTGGGAAAAAGGCGAACGAGGATGGAATACTGGAGCTATGGCTGCTTTCTGTGCCTTGACTCGCCTTCCCGTCTGGGCGATCCTCTTCCGCCCCAGGACAAGAACAGGGCAAAGTTCTGGCCGGATGCTCTGGTATGGTGGCATGGGCACTTTGAACGGGCTTGTTCTCCCCCTCCCCAGCGGTCGGTACGGAGTTATGCCTAAACAGTGCAGTGTAGCCCACTAAAGAAGCGTTTTTTTGGCTTCGGTTTATATACCGGCCTGGCCGTCCTGTCACCGTTCACTATCTTGTGCAGATACCCGCAAAGCCGTGGGCGGGGGAAGAACTTGTTTCAATCGGGCTTGGGCAAAGGGAAAAGGGAGGGCAGGGCGTATTTTTGAAGTCGGACACTTTTCTCTCGTGGGCATCTAGAACATAACGCGCGCCGCCGTTTGGAACCCCCGAGCTCACGCCTGTTCTGTTGGAGTCTTCCTGCCTGGATCCCCACGAATCTCCAGCCAGGCTGAACCACCCACCCGCTGCGACCGTTTCTCTCTCCCTCCCTCTCTCTCTCTCTCTCTCGCGGTAGTAACACGATGCTGTTCGGCCAGTCAGCACGGTACGTCCTGCCTCACCACAGCGGTACATCTACCACCAGCACTGCACCGCCCAACACCATGTACAGTGCCGGTACAGTACCGCCCTACCCCGTCTGTACCGCCGGGTGTACCGGACTAACACGCTGCGTTGGCAGATGTTAGTGAGCAGTCAGCCAGTCCACTAGGAAAAAAAGGAATAAAAACGAAATTGGAATATCCACGGTGGTGTTACCGCCAGCAGTATTTTTCCTATTATTCTTCTACAAACACGCCCCCCCTTCGCGCCTTCTCATTGAAAAAGATGGCGCCATTCCTAGTTGGGAAGTTATTAAACAAAGAACCTGGACATTTTTCGCCATTTTGTGACATTCTCGCTTTTATCGGTTCCTTCTCAAAGTTCTCTTATTATTCTGCGATCTGCTGCGGTATAACGAAGAGATGTTAAGGACCTTTTCCCCCCCATTTAAGATGAGCTGTTGCTGGTAACACGGGGTGTCCTGACAAGATATGAACGTCTTGTCAAGCGAGAGTGATGGGATGGATATCGCACGGCAACGAAGTGGCAAATAATGTTTCGTGCTCGGAGGTGTGGTGCTGAAGTGTTGACATCTATCTGGGGCTGCTTGGACCTTTTCGGCGGGATAAAATTGCACACAGGCCAGGGGCTGATAAACCTCCAGACACAAGATTGTTCAAGCAGGCAACCGCCTGGCCCGCGATCAATTTCTTTCCGAGTGCTTCAGATGGCTTGCAAGTTGCACTGGACTGAATATTACAGGGCGGATGCGCGGTGGTGGTGGCCGACGGGCCTGTGCTTGGTGGTTGGAGGAGGAAGCCCTGAATACCTTGGAATGTGTTGTCATGGGAAAGTGCACAGGACTGTTCCCGTGCATGCAATCTGTACCAACAGAACAGATAGAGCGTAAAACACGCGCGGCACAGCCGTCTTTCGCTCGCCGTTTCTGGTGTCTGTACGCCCCGCCTCCCCCTCCAAAATCCAATCTATCCATATGTCTTCTCACGCTCCAAAAACAGGTCTCGGTTTCATTGGTGCAAACCCGGCCCCCCCCTCATTCTGACTCTGGAAAATGACTTGACCCTCTCTCCACAAGAACAACGCAAGGAAGTGTTCTACGAGATTTCCCAATCCGAGAACACGCCGTGATCCGTGAACGAAGGGGGAAGGAGGTCTTCTGCGGATAACCAGAGCGGCGCCACACAGACGTTGAACACCTCTGTACAGTACTGTACTGCACTGATAGGCCCGGAACATATGTACAGTACTGTACATGCCTCTCGTTTCTTTCCCTCGGCTCTGTAGGCGGGGCGATCTGGAAAGAACGAACCTGTTCATGACTGCCGCTCGTTCAAGATGCCTCGTCAGCGAGAAGTTTGAGGAGAAAAAAAAACACTGGGGGGAGAGGAGACACTTGCACTACCGGAGTGGGAAAAAATCTCCCGTCTTTTTCTCCTGTCCCAGGGCCCCAAGGCTAGGTTATCTATATATCCGTGCTCCTTGTTTATCGTTCTGTTCTTTGCCTCCAGTTTTTGGCACATCACGTCCGAGAGCGCAGAAGCCAGCAGATACCAAGACCTATTCCAGTGCGGTGGTATCTCGCGATCGGGATCAAGGGCTTCACGCAGAGAAACAATGGCGTGCGGGCCACTTCAACCCGCGCAGAAAGAAGAGGAACTCCGCCCTGCCCCTCCCCCAGTCACACATCTTTTTCTTCTCTATCTCGCTTGCCATCCCGACATGAAACCACCAACATCCACACGCACACATACAGCCTTATCTCTCGCTCTCTCGCTCTCGAAAGCCCAGTGTTACTATTCTGCTCTGATTCTCACTCATCATCCCCGTTGAAAAACGGCATGTATAGACGACTTCCTAGTTAGGCAATTCGCGAAGCTTCGGGATAAAACTCCAGAGAAAAAATACACCACCATCACCCGTGCTGCATGACTCGGGAGATAGAGAGACTATATTGGGGGGGGGGAGCTTTCTAGCGACCTCCTATTCACCAAGATTCACTCTTCCTTGCTTGTGCTCGACATATGTGCAATTGTGCACCACCGGGGTTGATCTCAGACGCGAGTTCTCTCTGGTTCTTGGCTTTCTTTTTTCTTCTCCGTGGGGCGGCCACCCGGACGTGTTGGGATGGGTATCTTGAGATCTGTTGCCGCGTTACGGATTTGACGAGCAACCTTCAAAGGTTCGGGCTCTGGTACCTCTGGTACGGTAGAATCGGGATTTGCCCTTCTTCATTCTTGCTGTCGATAGTGCTGCTTTTCCCGCACAAAAAATCCAGAAGTTGTCGTTCCTTCTCGCTTTGTCCGATCTCAGGAGGATTCCCCAAGCTGCCCGCGTATCGAGAATACAAGGAACAAAATTGTATTACCGTATTAAGTAATTTCCGAAGCAATCCACGAATCCTCCCCCCCCCCCCTCTCTCTCCTTACTCATCCCACGATCTAAAACCTACACCGGCCCCTCCATCCGAAAATAGAAACCCAGCAAATCCCATCCCATATCTGCGGGCTGCGCGGAGGTGTCGGTGCTTCCGGACCACCGGGCGTGTTGCGGGGGGTGTGCAAAGGGGGGTTGGTTCTCTCGGTCTCTCTTCCCTCGAAACAGCCTCGTCTTTTGCGCACATGCTCAGCCATTTCTGTTTTTCTACTCTGCATCTCGAGATTCTCGATTTGGGACCTAGGGTTTTGTCTGTGCGAGGACACCTGTCTAACATTCACGTCTACATGTACAAACACTGCCATCTGCCGCCAAAAGTACCCAGCCGCTGTGTTCAAGTGCATGGAGGAACGAAATGAAGTGCCAGGCGCTGGCCCGTTCCCAACCACGACTCCTAAATATACATGCACATACAGGCCGGTGGTCTCACCATCACATGCCAACTCCTACGACGACGCACGCTGTGCTCCTCCAGGCGTCGGAGGGATTCCTACTTCCTGCTTCCACGACCGGTAAGATCCGACGTCCCAGCGATCATAGATGGTCCACGGAACCTGCCGGTGGTGATAACAACCAGACGAATCTGGGATGGAAAAAAAAGGAAAAAAGGAGGAAGCCAACTAAGAGAATTTCCTCTTTGGAACATGGTCCACGCCCCTTACCAACTCGGGGGCGTGAACCAGTGACAGAGAGTTCACCTCGGATTGTCCGTCAGTAGCCCCGCTACAGTGAGCCGCTACCGACAACAAACGAGGCGCGGGGGGAAGGGATGGGACTGCAACGCTCGAGGACTACCACAGACAACTTTGCTTCCGGATTGGGAAGTGAAGCTGTGCACAAGACATCACCAGAAAAAAGTTCTTCCACACTCTTCCATTTGCATGGCGTGGGGAGACTGGATCTCGGCCCGTGGTAAAGTGCTTACATACGACTGAGGGAGCGGGGTGTCAGACTCACCTGAGTTCAGATGACTGATTGCTTGTGGATACGGTCAATATCAGTGACGATGACCTGCCAGCAACCGGGTCGTCCTCCGCTGATAGACTGTATGGTCATCACCCATATCCCTACCCACGGGCGGCGGCATCGTTGAAAAGAATGCCAAGG
Source organism: Knoxdaviesia proteae (assembly GCA_001510565.1). Lineage (NCBI taxonomy): Eukaryota > Fungi > Ascomycota > Sordariomycetes > Microascales > Gondwanamycetaceae > Knoxdaviesia > Knoxdaviesia proteae. Next base: position 115,079 of record LNGL01000033.1, read on the forward strand.
ACTGGGGGCCGGTAGAGATAAATCTGTCATGTCGAGGAAGACCTTCGCCGCAACAGACACACAAAGACAACCGAAAAAGAAAAATCAATCCGAGGATCAGAACAAGAGACATAGATGGGGAGAGAAACAGGCGACGCAGGCAGTGAGTCTAGTGGGGGCACAAGTGCGCGTAAGGGAATATAGATGTACACCACAACAATGCTTGTTTGCGAGACATGCGTTTCTTGCGAGCACCATAACCCACGCCTTGCGGACTGTCTCCATCGGTCACTGTACAACCTGGGTTCGCTGTTTGGCTGTCTGAGTGCGAAGCATGGGACTTCACCGCCTATCAACCTCGGGAGAGTCCCGAGGGACACCGAGGGCATATAATTTGGCGAGACCACGCAGCCGATTCCCGAGCCACTCGTTCTCGGAGGAGCAGGACTCAGAGAGACCAGCATACAGTCCTGTTAGTTCAGATGACGGTCTGCTACATGAGCGTAGCAGTATCTCGCTCTGGCGGGCTTCTCGCTGCAACAGGGATACAGCGCGTTGTATCACCTGGCCACGCCACACGCGCTCTGCTCTGGCTCACAAAGGCCAATAATGACGCTGAAAGCCCATCAGCGGGCTGTATGTTTCGTGGAGATGTCAAACAAACAGGCTGTTGGACGATAGGAGAATTAAACCAGAGCAAAAAGGAAGCTCTAGAACAGGGAGGAAAGAAAAAAAACACGCCCGGAGAGTCGGTCGAGCCGACATGCGGGACAAAGTGGTGACGGGGTACACACCAACAACCAACACAAGACACCAGAGAAACCCGTCTGCGCGCCTCAAAGAACGTAGGTTTGAGACATGGTGGAGAGGACCAAGACGGGCGCGATACGCCCAGTCACTCTGCAGTGCTGTTCTGGAGATAGATGTCCCTGAAAGAAG
>LNGL01000033.1:116013-166643 GCA_001510565.1 Knoxdaviesia proteae
GGGGGGGGGGGGGGGGGGGGGGGGGTAGCAGCAGTCCCTCGGCCCAAACGGCGCAAAAGGGCAAAGGCGACTTGCAGCCAGTATTGCCCCCGGGAGCTATCCCTCGTAGAGGAGAACGGCATTGGGAGAGAGAAAGAGAGAGCTCACAGCGCAGAAGACTGCCAGGCTGCAGGCTGAGCAGCAGCCCGAAAGGCCAAATGCGGCGTCATCGCGGTTACAAGCATGCACAGCGGAAGATGCAATGGATGACGCAGCGGGTTGCACAAGCAAACATTTCACACACACACATACACATGCTCTGTGTGAGGAGAGAAGAGAAACAAGTCAGTTGTGGTGCATGGAACAGGACAAGCCGAGGTGGTGGATGTGTGGGTGTATACCTGTAGATGTACTGGTGGACTGTACTGAAGGTAGGTGGTCAAGCCATCCTGGAGCTGGGAGGTTGAAGCTCGATTCCACGATCGCGATGATTCGGGAAGAAGCGTGTGGTGGAACTGACCAGTATCACGAGTGAGGCTGCTTTTTTAAGAGAACCGGGTAATAGCTGGGAGAACTGGAAGCCGGTTCTCTGTGCCTTTCAGAATAGGGGGCAGCAAGAAGCAGCATCACGAATGGTAACTTCAGCACACATGCTCCTTCTGTTCATTCCCCAGCACTCTGAGGACGACAATTCTAACGCCTGATTTCCCAGGCACCAAAAACGCCGGTCTCACCAAGGCCAGACAAACGATCACCAGGAAAACTGGAGACCTCCCCATTCAGGCAATAACTAGAGGATTTGGCGCCCCTGATTGGCCAGGCCCCGGCAGTTCCTTCCGAAGCTGCAAGTTCCCTTGGACGGCTGACATAACACAGCCGGTATTAGTCAGGAGAAGAAGAAAAAAAAGTGTCGACCAGGAGGCCAGACCCTGAAATTTCTGCGACATTGAGTGCATCAGCGCACCATCGCACGGGTCTGAAACATCAAATGTCTGGGCCTCATAGCCGGTCGCTGTGAACGGGCATGTGGGATTTTCTTCTCCCAGTACGTTCTTGTTTGCTCGTACGGAGCACTCTGGTGGGGAGGGTTTTCTGTCGCATTGTCGCTGCAGTATAGAGAGAGGCCATTCGCTCCGTTGGTGGTTAACGCCGTCATGCTTCCTGCTCGGAGGAGTGCCGTATGTTCGGGCATTCAAAACTTTTGCGGACATCGTTTTATAGTGATCCAGCTTCACGTTGATGTATATCCAAGCAATGTGCATGGTGTTCTCTATCCACTCGTCGTGATCTACCCACCACGATATTCTGTTCTTTCCTTTGTGTTTCCTCCCCAGCCGTAAAAATCCCAACCTTTAGAGAGCCGCCGAGATGCTTCTGTATGTGTTTGGGCTCTGGTCTCCTGTGCGGGTCGATTGGCGGAGGGGAGACAACGTTGGAGTTTCAACTTGTGCGCCACCATCCTGATTCTGTTGTACGCCACACCACTTTGCGCAAGTCGCACTCGTACGTTCAGTCTTCCCCCATGCAGCAGCACTAATCAAAGCATTCAATGCTCGTGTGGTCGTCGTCATCGTGAAGAAGCGCGCGCCGCTTCTCTCTCTCTCTCGCTCTCTCGCTCTCTCTTAGACTTGCCCTCCCCATTTGAGCATATCTGTCTGTAGGTTCCCGTGCTATATTGCCCAGACTGTATAGGTCCGCAATGCCTGCTTCATGCGCCGTTCTGTGGGAGAAGCGCCCCAGTTCCTCCTTTTTCGCTCTATGAAGGGGGCCCGGTCAATACTGAGACGATGGTTAATTTTCTGGTGCTGTGCTGAGCTTTGGTGGTGTGAGGCCCCAAACAACAACCCTGGCCCCAATCGCCCTCTTTTCCTTCGCTTGGTCTGGGCGTTGACTCGAGAGTGGGAGACACACTCACAAAGCCGTCCAGGGTCTCCCCCGAAGCAACATGTCCCCGTCCCGTGCAATTTTGCTGGGATCGCTACTCGTGCGTGTACCTTCTGATACCTTGCAGGAGGACCATCGAAGAAGAAGAAGAAAAAATGGATATCGGCCGCTCCTATTGAAGCTTTTACAGGCAGTGTCGGGGTGGGCTTTTGATTTGATCGTCGGTCGGCCGGGCCTTGTACCTGGCCCACGCAGTTTCTATGGCCACGGTACATCCAGAAGTCTCCACTGTCTGGCTCCTGCTGCTGTTTCGTCTTTCTCTCTCTCGTTCCTGCTCCTTGTTTTACACGTCCGCTCTTTCCTCCTCTTTTTCTCCTCCTCCTCTCTTTGTATTTTATTTTATTTTAATTCTTTTCTCTTCGTCACCACCTATTATTCCCTTCTTAATATCTTTTCGTTTCTCTTCGTGATCTTTTCTTCTTTCCTTCGGTAATACTAGCTGGATGCTGGTTGGAGTAGACATCAATATTCTTGTCATTCCTTTTCCATTTGCCTCCTGGTGACGCCCTTTTTGCTCTTTTTATATCTTCCTTCATTCATTCCTTTTCACTTCTCCCGGCGAGTCCGGACTTGCATATCGACGACAATATAATCTTCTTTTCGACGACCTGTGCTCTTCTGTTCCTGCCGTCCCGATCCGATATCGCCTTCGTTCTCTCTTCTGCTTTTGTGTGTTGCCAGCCGTTCGATTCTAGATGATTTGATACCACTTTTGTGCCTTTCCCTTTCTCTTCTTTCCATTCTTCACGCTCTCTTTCAAGTATCCGTATCGCGCTTTACACCAATATTTCGAAGACGCCGGCCGTCCCCAACGAATCTTCGCACCTCTAGATATACCACCTCTTCCCGTCTAAGACAAATCCCCGTCACATCTATTCACGATGACCAACAAGATCCAGCTGACAGCCATCGCGGCTGCTGCGGTGTTCTTGATTAGTGGATGCATCGAGTTGGGATTCTCGCTTATCGTGCTGGCCAACCGCAATGAAACAAACACTACCGGTGTCCAAGCAGCTCGGAATCTGCTGTACATCCAGTTCCCTCTTGAAGGTTTGTGCAGTTAAACTCTTCCCTTGCCTTATAGGTGGTTTCTTGTTAGCGGGAGGCGTTTTCTGGTCTCTATCCCGCCCTGCATTAGACGCTTGAGGTTGGTTGTGCATTTAGGTGGGGTTGGGGAGAAATTATTCTCAAGTCTTTCCAATGACGAGAGAGCAAGTCTCCCGAGACAAACCACAATCCGGAATGAACAAGCCGAGCGTGAGACAGACATAAGGTTCGCGGGGAGTACAGAACAAACAAACCAAACCGAAAAGCCCATGATTACACAGCGGCGCAAACATTCAGCTAACCTCGTTTTTCCACGTCCTCCCTTATAGCCGGTATCGCGAACGCGGTGATGATCATGGTCACCTTCCTTGCCTGCATCCCCGGCCTGCTGCTGCCCCCGCGCACGTGGCTCAAGGTCGGCGGCGGCATGGTGTCGGTGTGCGGTCTGTTCACCTTGTGCATCGGAGTGTACCTGTGGGTGCTGACCCTGAACATGCGTGAGGACCTGCACGAGATCTTCAAGCGGCAGTCCGACGACACCAAGTCGATGCTCGAGCTCGACTTCTCGTGCTGCGGCTACATCAACAGCACCAGCCCCGCCTTCGTCACCAACTCCATCTGCACCAGCCCCGCCGCCGCCGCCGTCACCCGTGGCTGCGCCGCGCCGCTGACCTCGTTCGCCAACAACTTCATCGATACCATCTTCACCGCCGTCTTTGGCATGGTCGGCGTCGACGCCCTCTTCGTGCTCGCCCTCGCCTGCCTGCTCAAGGACCGCAAGGAGCGTGAGCGCTACCGCCACATCGACGAGAAGACCGGATACCGTGCCCTCTAAACGAAACCGCCCCGGATTAAAAAAAAGCCGAAAGAGTTCGAAAGAGATGTGATGTCCCATCCTCTCTTCCGCTGTCTCCCTTCCTCTCGATCTGGTCGCTTCTGTTGTCATATCTCGTCGTTCCAGCCGCCGATGGTTGTTCCTACCGTCAACATCATAATCCACGAGCCAGGGTCTCAGGATTTATCAGAAATTTAGTCATGTCTCTTGCGATCTTTCTCCTTTTTTTTCTTCCACCTTGATGATAAAAAACTCTCTGTCTTTTATTTTGTTATACCTCCTTTTCCCCCTTTCTATATACATATTCTTTTTTCTTTTGTGTTTTTTCACTTCTCTTTCAAGCCCAATATTCTCAGGATCTTCTACGGCGCCATCTTCTTATCAGTTCTTCGTTTCTCGCTCTCGTTTTTTTCTCTTATTCTGCGTCCAGTCGCTGCTTTTTTATATATATACACTTTTTTTTGGTTATTTCTCTGTCCGTTCATGATCACCATGAGATACCAGCTTGTTGCGTTCGTGTGCGGTGCTCTGCGGTGGGAGTTTGCGGAGGTTGGAGTGTTGGAGTAGATTATTATACCTAGAAAATCCTATATTATAGCTAAATCTCATATATTTTGAAATGGCTGTGTGTGTTAAGTTGGGTGTGAGTGTGAGTCGAGATAGCTGTCGGTGGCTCCTTCATAAACATACAGCATTCTCACATGTCAGAAGTATCTCGATACTCAATCCATAATAGCATGAGCAGATTCTGCACATGTCTTCACACTGACACAGCGAGGTGGAGGAAGCTACTGTGTGCGAAGATGCCGCCGGCCCTTCTGGTGCTCAAACAAATGGGCCGGTCAAGCATGTTCGAGTGCAAAGCCTGTGCCCGCCATGTTTCACACTCACGCCCACATCCACGAAGCCACAAAGAGAGGGGGACCGATGCTCAAGAACAGGATCAGAAGGACGACCGAGGGTTGCAGTAGCACCGCCTAGGGGAGAACGCGCAAGTAAGAAATAAATCATATATTTTATTCCGGCGATGGGCTTTTGCTTGCTTGCTTGTGCTGTGCTATGCTGTGCTGTGCTATGCTTGTGGAGCGCAATCCCGCGAGAACTGGACGTCAACGTCGTTCGCCACAGCCCGGAGAACCCGAAATGAAAGGAACACGAAAAGAAGAGAAAACAAGAAAAGAAAAGAAACACACGGCAAGGTACATCCGGGAGAGAATCTCTCCTACTGCCAAATAAATCATGAAACTACATCCAAACAACAAAAAAAGGAACAGAAGAAAAAAAGGTCCCGGAACTGACTTGGCTGATGCTAGGCTCGAGACCGGAGACAGGTTGAAAAGGGAGGAAAAGAAGGCATTACGGTCTCCAGCCCGGCTGGAAGACTCGCCCCGGTTTCCCCGTCATTGACCCCCGAAGAGAGAGAATGCGCGAAACTGGCCGGGCTCTCTAGTGCTCCGAGATGAGGCTGTAGCGGCCCACCGCCAGGCTTCCGAGGAACACTCCGCCCAGCACGGACAGGAAGTAGCCGACGTTCATGGTCATGACAGCCAGCATGCTACATCGAGGGTGAGGCGTCAGGGGACAGGCGCAAGAAGGGACACAAACAGACCAAGGGGATCAGGCCCTGAGGGGAGGAGACAGCAGAACTTACAGCAAGTACCCAACGCCGGCAAGCGCAACATCCAAGCACGCGCGCACAGGGTCCACGGAGAAGCGCCACGGCCGCGCGATCCCGCCGTGCCGCTGCACCACCACGACGTTCTCCTCAGCGCCGTTCTCCGAGAGCACCATCGGCCGCGCCATGCTCTCCTTCGACACGCGCTCGGCCAGCGTCTGCCGGCCCGTCACGGCCACGTAGCGCCGCTTCATGTCGGCGTCCAGCCACCGCTGCTCCTGCACGCTCTTCACCGCCAGCAGGCCGCGGCCGAGCGCCGCGAGCACGATCAGGAAGATGCAGGTGCCGGCGTACGCGCCGGCCGAGCCCGGCGTCCACGCGGTCGAGAAGAGCGGCGTGGCGGAGCCGGTGAAGAAGGCCATCGCCATGTGCGACGGCGACGAGCTGTCATGGTCCATGTCCATCGTGGTGGTGGTGGAGGCGAGGCCTGCAGAGTGGTCGTCAGCTCCGTGTCGGCGGTCCATTGTGGTAGATGTGGTATGGGGGAGGTTTTTGAGTGTGTGATTTTGGGGGTGAACTGTGTGGTGGTGGTCAAGACGTGTTGGGGGGAAAAATAAGAGATTATGAGGAAGACACGAAGGAAAAAATAAGAGGACCGGATAAAGCAGCACCAAGTCCACGATGATCGAGGAAATCACTTGAATATATATATACATATATATATATATATATACGGCAATTGTTTCTGTATATTGCTGTCACACAAGATCCTTGCTCGGTCTTATTCGTATATCCCAACCCGGCACAGAATCTCGAACGTACCTGATTGATTTTCTTGATTCGTTCAATATAAACACACAGAAGACCGACCTAGACCTTTTTCTCCTGTGCGGCAGTGTAGATTTTGTTTGTCAGTTTGCGTGAATGCCGGGACGTGGCTGTTGCAGATCACACGCTCGACTACACACGGCTTCACAAAACTCCGCGACGACGACGAGGATTCGCTCTTTTGTATATGAGAGGAGAGGAGTAACACCGCCGTACCAGGCGAGAGCAGTGGAAATCGCAACAAATGAAGGGGTATTATAGCACAAGAATAGAAGAAAAATTGGGGGAAAAAAAGAAAAAAAACAGGGAAATTGTCCTGATTTTTCAAGGAAACAAGGAGATGCTCGCGAGATTGAGTTGGTTTTCCTTACACTTGTTTCACGAAAGATCACCATACATCAAACCTTCTTTCTTTAATTCCCCCGGACGGGGGAGATGGAAAATCGCCGAAAAGGCCGGTGAGCTTGTTTTAAGTACTTCCTCTCGCTCCTTCTCTCTGCTCTGATTTTCCCACTCTTTTCGCCTATCTGAGCTTTTTGAGCGAGAATGAGCAAGTTTTCCGCGCCATCTGGTGGCCCACTAACATGTTTCCTTCGCATAACCCATAGAACTCTGTTAAGGACGACTTTGCTCTGTTTGACGGTGAAAGTGGACCCTCTGGCAACAACCCGTTTCTTGTCCGGGAGGGTTCATGTGCATTGATTGGACAGATTTAGCCGCCAATACTCCGATCACGGGTTGGTCTGCCAAACGGGAACCCTGAAGTCCAGATCACACTTACGAGACAATGTGCGACGTATCGCGGTGATGGGGCAGAACGGAGACAGTCGCCAACCACGACTGATTCATGGCGCGGCTGAAAACAAGAAAAGAAAAGGCAAGGCTGCTCGACAGGCCACACACGCCACTATTCTCCACGCAATGGAGCAGGCAATGAGCAGTGCACGCTGATATTGCAACCTTACCCAGGAGAAGCCATCGATAGTTTCCATCGTGTCGGGGCCAGTCAGCCTTGATCTTGGGAAAGATAACTATTCTTTCTCGGTAAGCGAGCCTTTCTTCATACCATCGACTACTTGAGCCAAGTATTTGAGTAAGAGGAACCCCTCAACCTTTCGTCTGTCTTTCCGATTTATACGGTGTTTGTGTCGGTGAGCGAAAGATGGACGAAAGAGGAACGGGGCTCTCTAGGTTCACAATTTTGCTCAATGTCGTGTGGTGTGAGTGACCCATTTTTATTGTATAAAATCGGCAAAAGGCCGAAAATTTTCTGGGTCCGAGCCCCTCCGGGCGGACCGGAGTCCGCCGGAGGTTCGGTGGGATAGTCAACGGAAGACCGGCGCTCAATTGGCGCCGCCAAAGTAGCGACCGAATGAGCAAGCATCTGGGGAGTCTCTGAGATATATATGTACCTGTATGCGATATGAGCCACTGAGAGGTCTAGAATGAAAGTGGCAGGAGTAATTTCTCGCATTGTTTCTCTCGCCCTATTCAAAAGCTACATATATAAATTCACATTGATCAAACTTCCGTCTTGGTTGAGAAGCAACTTGTTACAAATCCTCACAATCTTTCTGGTAGGTAAACCGCACTCTGATCAGCCTTGAACAGCCCTGTTTTTCTCATCAGTCTCTCATTCTCAGACTCAGTTTTGTGCCGAGCAGGCTCAGAGAGACAAATCAAGCTATTTCTCGCTTGATGCCTGCTAGAGGACATGGCCGAAAGGGGAAATTTGGGCACCAAAAACCGGCCGGTCAGGCAAAGGATGACGCAGAGGAGTTGGTACGAAGGGTTGCGGAATCTCGTGTCGGCACGACCCTTAGCAGACAGGCAGATGAGCAGACGGACGATAATCAAAGGAAAAAAAAAAGGCATGAAGAAGAGGTTCTCGGAGAGGCGGTCTTGGGAGGGTAGCCCTAACCCTTGATGGTGATGATTCTGTGAAAGCCTTTTTCTGGAGACACAGAAAGGTATTCGGGCAGGCAGGAGAGATACGAGCTAATAGATAGGCGTAGGAGAGGCTGGAGGAAAGAAGAGTCAAGGAGAAAAGAAAAAACAGCGGGAACGAGAAGGGCACATGACAAACAGAGCCAAAAACAATAAAAAAAAGAAGTTTGCGATTTTCCAGCTGAACTGGAGCATCGGGAATTGAGCCCGATGCGGGGGTCGAACCCGCAACCTTGAGATTAAGAGTCTCACGCTCTACCGATTGAGCTAACCGGGCCAGAGCTGTTATTTGTTGGAAGGGAGGACCATTGGATGGGCCTATACGGGTTAGTACAGCTAAGGGCACAAGGGCACAGGCCAGCTATAACCCTAATGACTCCAATATAAAACAAGTTTTTTTTGGAGGCTCGGATTTTTCAGGTTGTTACGTAGTTTGGGTGTGAACTTTCTTTCCTTTTTTCTTCGTTTCTTTTCCTTTTTCCCTCGACGGAGGACCTGATATCGACCGAGATACACCTGCCACAGGTTCAGCTATGCAGGATGGACCTAGCAGAAACAGATTTTTTTTTTCAATAGTTTCTTTTTTTTTCTCTTCCGGGCCTGCAGGTCGTTCCGTCCTCCGCATCCCTTGGCCACTCTTCTGTGTTTGTCTCTCCGTTCATGATACATGTGTGCTGCTTGGGAAATACCGAGCTAGCAGACGGCATTGAACCCCCCTCAAAAAGGCATAAAAAGATTTCCTGTTCGTCCGTAGTTCGTCGTATGGTGGGGGGGTTATATTGAGTCTGGGTGAGATGATTGATCCCTTGGTGACAAGAACCAACGCAATCAAGCCAGAGAAGTCTTTGTGTGTGTGCATGCGTGTGGTGAAGTGAGTGCTGCAGATGCACGGCTGGATCAGGGGGGNGGGGGGGGGGGGGGGGGGTCTGGGGGGAAACCAGTTGAACGAGATCCGGTTGGTGGTTTCTCTTTGCTTTTGCGTGTGTGTGTCGTGTGTGCATGAGGCACCTGTGGGCGAACGAGCTGAGAGACATGGCATAACGCAGCACTACTGCAGAGGGCTTTGCTTCCGGCAGCAAACGGGATGAGACCACCCACTTACCAATCCTCTCTTCCCCCCTCAAGCGAGAAGAGAGTGATTCGTCTGGTCTTTGGGGCATGATCAGACTAAAGGCCCATTTTTTTTTCGTTTCTTTTCTCGTTAGGGGTCGTGCTTCATCATGCATAGTGCATTTTGGGCGAGGGGATCTTGCGCCCGGGTTTTCTTTTTCTTCTGTGCGCTTGGCTTCTGTTTGGCTCGTTGGTGGTTTTGCTTCTTTCATGCGTTTGTGTGTCGTGTGTTTGGAGCTATCCGGGGCTTGGGATAATGCTGATGCATGTGAAAAGGGGAAGAGGGGGGGCGGGGGGGGCCTTCAGACCGGGCCGAGTTGTGGTGGGAGGACCGCACCCACCAATGATTCCGCTTTCTTTGACCAAAAGGTGGCAGCGAGGCAGAGTTGCAAAAAAGAACGCAAAAGAGAAGTTCATCTCACCTGAAAAAACCAAAAAAAGAGAAAAAAAAAAGTGACTTCACTATGATGGGAAACTACTCCCAGTCCTGGTGATCGTCACGCCAGGTGCAGCGGGCCCGGGGTTTGTCGATCGCCACACGGGAGAGCCGGGGGGCTTCGGCGACGATCAGCGGGGGGTTTTTTTCTTTTCTTTTCATCTTCTGTCCGGGACGCCGGGGGAGAGAGAGCGGCTAAAATGGCGATTTTGCGTGGGCATCCCGGTTCTTCCAGCCCCCACCGTCCGACCACTCACTCACTCATGTATTGATGGTGTACTGTAGAAGCAGGGAAGATGGCTCGGGAAGACGAGAGGAAGGAAACAGTTTTCTTTCGTCTCGTCTCGTCTTATCAGCCGTGCGCACATGCTCTTGAGCTGGCTTCTTAGCTTGGCTGGCCGTGCCAGGGAGCTCTCTCGCTGGCTGTGGCAGGTCGTCGGTTTGGGGAGAGGAGACTTCCCTGATGATAGGGAGTGAAAAAAAAAAAAGAAAACAAAAAGGGAAAGGGAAAGGGAGGAAGGGGGTGTCAAGCTAGCCTTTTCCTTTTGCTTCTTCTTCTTCTTGCTTTACTTCAACCTCTCTCTTTCTCTCTCTCTCTCTCGTTACCCAAAAAGGCTGGTTGATTCTGGAGAGCGGCGCTCTGCCTTGGGAAATCTGCGTGGCTTCTCTCTCGTGGGATGGACAGTACAGTCGTGCACCCTGAAACCCGGGATCTCTATTCACGCCCTCGCTGTGTCCCGACAGGTGTATTTGCTGGTAGTCAGTCAGTTGTGTGTATGTATGTGCCTCCTTGGGTGTTTGTGTGGTGTACACCATGTTGCGTTGGTGTAGATATATACAGTATATACTGTATATGTGTGTGTGTGTGTGTGTGTCTTACAGCGGCCACCGCCAACCGGCAAGCCGAGAACCTCCCACTTTTTTTCTTTTCTCTTCTCGCGCGTTCGTGTGTCGGGCCGGAAGAAGGGGGACACACACAGGAGAGACAGAGCGAGAGAGAGAACGCGTCTCCCCCTTTTCTAATCGTCGGATGGTCCTCGCGGTGCTCCCCACTGCTCATGCACACAGCTGCTGCCATCTGCCAGGGGGTGGTAGTTGTGTGTGTTTCCGGGCCGGAGGCTTTCCCTCTTCCTTCTCGCTTTCTTCTATGTCCGGGGGGAAGGAGTTGAGGAGGATCAGCGCCGGAAGTCGCAGGCACCCGGAGGCCCGGGGATGCTCTTCCGACCGTGCACTTTCCTTTCTCCGTGTCCGGTTTTTTTTCTTCTTTGACTTTCTTTCTTTTCTCACTAACACACCGATACTAAGTTGACCTTCCCCCCTTTCTTTTCTTCCTTCCGACAAACGCACTTCGCCTCAAGTAAAAGAAGCAATTCTCGCCCACTCAGGCTGGCTGCTGCCCTTCATCCCTTCAGTCACCCGGCCTGGACCAAGATCGGCACTGCGGAAAAGAAAAAATGGAGAAGACGTTTTCGCTTCTCCCCTTTCCCCCCTTCTTCTTGCCTCTTTTTTTCCTCTTTTTTCTTCTTTTTTCCTTCTCTCTCTCTTCGCCCTGCAAACTCAAGGGTTTTGACACATACGACAACTGGAGAGTATTTCGCGTCGTCTCTGGACCAGAGGGCCAGAGGACCAGAGGAGGAAGTGTGTCTTAGATACTCTCAAGGATGGTATTCCTGCCTCTCTCTCTGTCTCTCTGCCTAACCCTTACATTGGAGTCTTCTCTTCCCCTCTCCCCGTGCCTAGCTCATGTATGCATGTCTGGTCTGGCCTCCGAGAAAAAGGAATTAAGACGTATCCTTTTTTTCTCCTCCGCCCGTTCGTATTGGTCCAGACACGGTAGTTCTGGCGGTGCACCGTCTGGCCTCCCTCCGTCCCCACGAAAAAAAGAAAAAAAAAAGAAAAGAAACTGCAGAAAATCAAGGTGGCCGTCCATCAAGTTCCATCCCACCATCTTTGGGAGTGAGTCCTAGATCCAGGTGTTAGCTGCCTGTCCTTTTTCCCTTCCCAACCTTGGCTCTGTCACTCTATATAATCCTTCCTCCGCTCCTCTCCTCGTTCATTCCTCAACTCTCCTGCTTCCTCATCGCCGAGTCTTTTCGCCTCATTCTGCCTTCACTCTTTTGTTGACTTTTCCCCAGCTTTGATGGCTCCCATTCCTTCAGCTTCATCCTAGCAAGTCGTCCTTGCACTTATCTGCTTTCCTCCTCTCTCTCTTCCTACTGGAATTCATCTCGTGCACACTCCACTTCCAACTTCTTGCTCTCGTTCTTTCTGTGCCTCTCCTGCTTCTCTGCGATATCACCTCCTATAATACACTACTATCCCGCCATCTCTGCATATCTTGGTCTTCCCAGATCTTCCCCCAGCCACAATCATGCCATCTCTCCCTTCTCCGGTGAGTTCCCCTTGGATTTTATCCCATCGCCCTTCGGAAGCCACCACAGACTGCACCATATGTTCTGCCTTCTTTCTTTCTCTTTTTCCACGGCACTCCCCCGAAAATGCCCGCCCAGTCTCACCAACCTAGGGATCATCAATCATCACCACTCTGGTGGTGGCAGAGTAATAATGCTTTCCCACACAGCTGAGGTCTAGACAGCTAACTCTTCACGTTTTTACCCCTTTCTATCAGTCCGCGGACGATACCCTCCGCCTCGTCTACAAACTCAACAAAGACACCTTCATCATGCAGCTCCCCACCGGCTTCGCCGAGGTGAAGAAGGACGCTCTGCTGGCCTCCCTGCCCGGCGGTGTGCTGCTCCTCGAATATAACTTCTGGAAGTATGCCTGGGACGTGGTGAAGAGCCGTGTGACTGCTCCCCCGGCCTCGGAAGACGAGCACGTTCGGCCCGGGCGCCGCCGCCATTGGTGGAGCCGTGCGCGGACCGGCGGTGACAACGCCGATGCTGAGAAGATGGCATCCCCTGCATTTGACTCGCCACTCCTCGACGGCAACTTCCAGCCTCCTCCCCTTGCGGTAGAGCCGCGCCATCACCATGACCAGACTCCTCCCTCCAACCAGCAGCGCTTCTCCCTGCCGTGGAAGAAGCACAGAGTCTCGGCCACGCCGTTGTTCCCCACTGCTGGCCAGGACAACACCACCCCCACGCATGCTCCCTTCACCAATCTCCCCAACTCCAGCACCACTAGCACCGACTCAACCCTGACCACCACAAGCTTCCGGCTGGTGTACGCCGCAGATGGCACTGCCTACTTCGTGCTTGCTAACGAGTACGAGACTGCGAAAGAGAGCCACACCCGCGAGGACGAGGAGGCTGAACAAGGGGCTCTGGGTGGTGGCCGGGTGTCCAATGCCGCGTCCACCGTATCGGTGGCCACCACCATGACCTGGCTGGACACCCTGTTCTCCCCTGAGGTCGAAGCCAGTGAGACATTTGCCTCGTCGCTGACACTGGGCGACCCCGCTGCCTTTACAACACCCGCGGCGGTTCCGGCTGTCGTGTTCCCCGATCTGCGAAGCCGGAGCAATAGTGATGCGACTACGGCCGTCGGCAGTGTTGAGCGGAGTAGTGGTGCGTGGTCGACCTACAAGACGCCGGTCTCTTCTGCTGCTGCGAGTGGTCCCTTCACCACCCAGCCCCGTCCGCGCCACATGTCAACCACGAGCATGGCGACCTCGTCATCGTCGTCCTCGCGGGCCTCGTCGGCCCTCCGCATTGTGTCCGAGGGCCCCAGCCAGCAGTTCTGGCTGTGGGACGACGACCGCGTGCGGTGTTTCCAGGTGCGCGTGGACGCTGCCGACTCAGAGGCCACCACGACATCCACCGGCGCGGTCTCGACAGACTCCCCCCGCAGCCCGCAGACATCGTCGGCAGCGGCGGCAAACCAACAACAGCCCACCGTTGTCAAGGTGTCGCACGAGTCGCTCAAGCGCACCTGGGCCGGCCGCTTCCTGCTGTACGAGTGGCCGTACTACGACCAGTCGATCTACCGCCACTGCTGGGAGGATCTGCTGCACGTGGCGTCGGGCGGGCGCCGGGCCGGCCGGCCGCGGAGTCGGGAGGAGTATCGCCGGCAGCAGGAGCCGTGGCAGCAGCAGCAGCAGCAACAGCAGCAGCAATGGGGTCCGGCGGTGTGATGAGGTCCGGACTGCTTGATGCCGTTCTCCTCGTATCTCTATCTTCGTCACTCCTTTCCACGTACACTTACTTACCCTCTTTCTCTTCCATGTTGTGCTTTTTCTTCCATTTTCGTCCTTCTCTTTCGTTCTTCTTTTCCTAACGCTGGTTAAATGACTTATCGCCTTTTTTTATGAAATCTATACCTCCACGTTTCCCCGCCACACGCTCTTTTAGATACCAGAACATAACTCTTCATGTTCATTCCCTGCCATGTCCAGCCCTCATTGCCCTTTCCCCCCCCCCCCAAAAAAAAAAATCTTTCTTTTTTTGCTTCCTCCTTCTTTTTTTTGAATTATGCAATTTTCTTTAGATAGCTTCAAACTCTTGTGTGTTTCTAATAGATATTAGACTAGATATACTCGCTTCTTCCCTCGTTTCTTCGAGAGGAGTGGGAGTTCGCCAAGCTATTTCCAAGAGGGTTCTTTTCTTCTTTTTATAATAAATGCTTCTCCTGACTCCCTCAGACTCTCAGGCTCTCAGGCTCTCAGACTCTCAGACTCTCAGGCTCTCAGACTCTCAGACTCGGCAACTGGCCTGTGATGAACTTGACTGCCTGAGAACCTCGTAGTCTCGCCCGCTAAACCTCACACATTCCGTGTTCCCCGTGGCCCCCGTACCTGACTTCTCCTTTCTCTCTTTCCCCCTCCCTTGTCTTCACCAACGTCAAGAACCCTAACGACATCCACTACACCCCACCAAACTGGCACGCAAAGTTCAGAAGAGACGTAGATTCTATAAGCTTCGTAGTGATATAAGAAACCCCGGAAAAGATATATATAAGAGAAACAACACTCAAACGCACTACACACACACACACACACACACACGCCAACTACTTTTACATCCTCCGTCCCCATTTCCATGCCCAAGGGACGGACCGCCCGCCCTTCCGTACACGGCCCAGTGTTTCCCGTAATAAATGCGAGCAAAAAGACATGAGACATATAAGCAAGAACCCCCGACTGAACAATCATAGAAAAAAAAAGAACCTTCTCTCTACCCGGACGTCCAAGGTTCTGATATCTGGTTCCCTAGAGGAGTTGTTCAGAGCAGGTATGTCCGACCCTGGGGACAAGGGGACAAGCAGAGAAGGAGGAAGAAAGAAAGGAAAGAAAAAAGCAAGGTGGCCGGAAGAGAAAGAAAACGTACACACACACACACACACACACAAACCCCAGACCCAGACATCCCAACAAGAGAAGCAAACAGAGATGAAAGCAAGAAAAGCAAGAAAAGCCAAGAGAAAAAACCAAAAGCAGCGCCAATATATAATCATATCCTCCACATAGATCCGGTTCCTAACTCGTATAAGATAACATGGCCTCCAGATAAAAGATCCCCTTTCGTGGATATCGCAACCAAAGGAAATAAAGAATAAAAGATGAAAAAAAGAGATCGAACAAGTTCAGCTTCTTCTGAACTTGCTTCAAACAGGGAGACAAAAAAGGTCCCAACACAGGGGGAAAAGAAAAGAAATACCAGATATCCCAAAAAGAAAAGAAACGACACGAAACACATAGCGCTCGGCTGTCGAGGGCCATGCTATGTACAAAAACAGCTGTAAGCCCCAATTATTCTCTAAAGTCTCTTTTGAACCCAGTTGATATGGAACTCCATGTCCTTTTTTTTTGGTTGAAATTGAAAGTGTTTGTTGTGGGTTGGTTGTTAAGTGATCGGCCAGCTGCAGACGCTGGCCTGTCTCGCGGATGTGCCGTCAGTAGAACCGGTTCACGCCCCGTGATAGTCAGGCGACCGATGTCGACATCGACAGGCCCTGTTTGGAGTCCATCGACGGCAGCATACCGGGAACGCCGCCCATCTTGCCGTCGGGGGTTTGTTGCATGTGCTGTCCGTTGTTGTCCTTGGGCTTCTTGGTGCCGCAACCCTTGACCAATCGGTGGCGCTGTGGATGAGTGGAAAAGAGATGTTAGTTTCATGAAACAAAGAGGTTTTCACTCGCGAGAGAATCGAAAAACGTGCTTACCTTCAACGCATCTTTCCGCGAAAAGCTCTTCTCGCAGAATGTGCACGGGAACGGCTTCACCGACAAATGGATTCTCTTATGGCGCTTCAGATCGTGGTTGCGGTTGAACGACTGCGTACACTGGTCGCACTTGAACGGCCGCTCCTGGTGTGGTTGGCCGTGGTGGCTGAGGTAGTGCGGCATGGAGTGGATGTATCCCGAGGACGAGTGCACGCCAACCCCCGGAATCAGAGACATCTGGCCGCCCGGGTTGTTGATGTTCGACATCACTGCGGCCGTCATGGGCGACCGCATGTGGCTCGAGAAGCTGGGGTTGTGCGAGAAGACGTGGTAGCCGCCGTTCGATGACATGCCCGATTGTGATACTGACGGCAGTCCGGAGGAGTGAGTGTTTGATGGCGGGGGCCGAATCGGCGCCGGGTTGTGCTGTTGCTGGGCATACCCGTGGAAGGACTGGACTTGAGAGGCGGAGTTGGTGGAGTAGAAGGATTGCGAGCGCTGCTGTTGGTGGTGTGTGGGGGGGTAAGAGTCAATAGGCGACATGGAGGAGCCTGGCGGGGTGGATGGCCGCGTTGAGGGCCCGTTAGATGTCAGGATGGGCGCGTGGGAGAGGGAAGAGTTTGATGACATGCCCGAGCTAGCCATGCCAGGGACAGAGTTGGAGTAGCTGTGGTGGTCGTATTGGGAGTGGTGGTGGGCATCGACGGCCGAGGGAGAATGGGAACTTCGAGAGTAAGACATCGAGGGAGACGTTCCATACATTCCGCGAGTTCCGACGTTCGACTGCGGCGGCGAATGTCCCGATGCCAAGGTGTACGAGCTGTTCGCCGGAGTCGGCCACGATCCGTGGACGTGGCCGTAGTACGACACGGCAGTGTTGGCCACCGATCCCTGTGAGCTGACAGTATGGGCAGGACTGAGGCTCTCTGTAGAGATTCCTAAGATGGGTTGCTAATTAGTAGCCATCCAACGCACGAGATCGGGAAGTTGAGCACACGGTACACCGAGATTCAGGCACATGTGTGGCCACTCCACCAAATGGGTTCTCTTGCGGGGAAATGCCCGGTTCGTTACTCCTGATTTGCTGATCGAGGATCCATCCATTAGGTGCTCCCGGAAACTGGGCCGCGCACCGAACAGTGGCCATGCTTCCACGCGACTGGAAGACCGGAGGAGGGGGGGAAGGTTCTTACTTGGAATGTCAGACGGAGGAGGCAGAGAGAAGCCAGAGAGGTTTCCAGCGGCTGAGCGCCGGTCGGCGAAGGACGACGATGTTTCCATGATTCCTGAATTCAT
Organism: Knoxdaviesia proteae; assembly: GCA_001510565.1. Lineage (NCBI taxonomy): Eukaryota > Fungi > Ascomycota > Sordariomycetes > Microascales > Gondwanamycetaceae > Knoxdaviesia > Knoxdaviesia proteae. The sequence continues at coordinate 133,174 of LNGL01000033.1, forward strand.
GGCTGGATGTCCGGTGAGAGAGCGGCGGAAGTTTGGACGACTAGATGACGAGGACAAGGAAACGGATGAAGCTGAAGAAGGGTTTATAGCAAGTCCAAGATGAGAGACTGAGGGGAGTACGACGTTGAGAACGTGAATGATAGATAAGAAGAGGCCTGCGAGAAGATATCTAAAACAGGAAGTTGCCTGGAGATGATGTCGTGTATGTTCCAAAGGCTGCTAGTCCACAGATGGGTGAGGGAGTGGTTGATCTTGACGGAGAGAACAACAAGATGAAGAAGGAAGTATAAAAGATGATGAGAACAGATCCGGGGATAGAATGAGAGTGAAAGGTAGTAGGATCAACTGAGGTCTCGAACGAGTCTATTCCAGAAATTGCTGATGTGATGGTCTGTTAGGATATGAGATAAACGAAGAGAGGAGGTGCAACAGGATGAGAGTGAAGAGAGAGAGAGAGGGGAGCGAGAAGATGAGGAGAAGGGGACGATGAAGGGTATATATACATATACAAGATACAGATGGATGATGTAGTGGTAGTAGTCTTGAAGGCAGTGAAGGAGGAGTGTGACGTGGATGGATGAAGGCCGAAACGAGCAAAGGCGAGGGCAAGGTCGGAGTATATATGGAATGAAGTATGAGAAACACCAGCAGCCAATAGAACCCCAGAAATCCTTGAGAGAGGCTTGTTACCTTTGCTAAAGCAGGTGTGCGCCCAGTGCAGTCCACTGTCCACTTTTTGGGTTTCAATGGCAAAACGACCTCGACAGAGAAGAGGCCCAGACAAGATTCGTCGTGTGGTCTTTACAGACGAGTGGGAAGGAAGTCAGAGAGAAGAGAATTACGGAAAGAGACTTTTGAGGGAAGCTGTAGGAAGTATCAAGCAGATCGTGCGGTGGGTGTGAATGGATGTGTATCTGTGAGTGTGATGGATATGTGGGAGATCAAGATGAAAGAGGCCGTCCACAGGGAGGGGAAATCGAGTGAAGAGTGACAGCGTCAACGCACAAAAGTCTTCTCAGCAGCAATTGGCAAACAAGGACAATAAGAAGGAGGTAAAGAAGGAAGAGAAGAGAAGACGCAGCAAGAGAAAAATAGAAAGGAACGGTGTGGTGGGATGGGTGAGGCTTAAAAGGCGACGTGATGATGTCGGAAAGGACAGGAGAGAGTGGTGGAAGGGAAGGAAGAAGAAATATATATATAAAAGGCCAGAAGATAAAAAAAGGAAACGCAACAACGTAGTGTCTGTCGTAGGAGGAGAAAAAAACCCCCGTGGACACGGACAAGGTTTAAAAAAGAATTGCACACCCCCCCGGAACCTATGGATCTGCCACTGTAGTCAAGAGTGCAGAATGTCAAGGCTATACGATAGCACGCTCTAACCCACCCTAAGAAGAATCGAAGGAGCAAGAAAATAAACGACAGCGATGGCAAGTAGCAGGGGAAGGGGGGAAAGATTAAGATACCGAAATATGGCAGCGAGAACTCTTTGGTGGTATATATAAGAGCAGTGCCGACAGTGGGAACTGGGAACCCACACACACTCCCACGTATAGATGCACGAGCAGGTGGGAAACAGACACCAACACCCATAGAGAGAGAGAGCGAGAGCGAGAGAGATAGTGGACGATCCCCGTTAGGAACGGCCACTATGCCTGAACAAGAACCAGGACGGGTGTATGTGTGGAAAGGTGTGGGTGTAAGTGGCATTCAATAGGGGTCTCTCCAAAGAACAGGGTGGGAAAACATGGCGTCGAGCAAAATACAGATGGTCCCAAATCTTATATGGGTGTTTCGAGGTTGACTGATATAGGCCACACTTGCAACTGCAGCTCTACGCACAGCATCGTCTGCTTCGTTGCAGCAGACTACTAGCATCTGACCCGTGCTGCCCTCGTCAAAGACACGATGGAAGCTGTGCATGGAGACTCACTTGCCCTAGGTTCTGCAACTTCACTCTCCATCATACATACACCCCCCTTTTCTCAGATGAGGACCACCAAGGGAAAACGAGAACAGAAACTCCCGACACCCCAGGACAATGACTGACCCAGACCTGGTTTTGGACTGTCTGACTACAGAGGGGGAAAGCAAAAAAGAAAAATAGATGGGGATATAAAAGGGGCCAGAGAGAGAAAAACGAGAGGAAGGGAGGCCGAACGAGGCAAAAGAAACAAGAAGAACCAGGTCACACACAAAAAGAAAGTATAATACACACACCTGTATCAAAGAAAAAAGAACCGAGCTGCGAGAGACGCCCCCGGTCTCTCAGTGAGCATCACACACACCCAAGGATGCACGATTCGAGACTTCTGGGACACCACCGGCCCAGGCGAGACGGAGCGGGGACACAGCGACGGAGAAAAAAAAAGACAATTATAGTTTGGGTGTATATGGACTGTACGAGTCTGGGCCTGTGGAGTAGAGGTAGCTGGGAGTTTGGAAGAGAGAAGCATCGATGAGAACGAGTCAGTCACGTAACGGGTAGACGGGGGAGCGAAAGGATCCCAGTGGACGGCTAGTACATAGATCTAGACCGATTGGGACGGACACGAAAGAGCAAGAAAAAAAAATGATGCACCGCCAGTGGAGCCAGTGGAGCGGATGATCTTCAAAGACACTATCCACCAGAACGTTAGTGAAAACGAGCGAAAAGGAGTGGGAAAGGAGGGAGGGCAAAAAGGAATGAAAGTCAAGATGAAGAAGAAAAAGCAAAACCACTCCCCGAACTCAACCCAAAGGCTAATATCTCCTGCTATCTCCCCCCAAACACAAAGGGGGGACAGAAATGCCACCAGGAAAAAGAAACTACGCACCCACCACTCTGCATTCCGGGCCATCCAACAACCGCCTAGCACCAGGGCCAGTTACACCAGAAGAAAGCGGGAGAGGGCTTCAACTCGTTCAAAGTGGGAGCTGCACCGACCGGAACAGAAGAAACCACAGAGACAGAGCCAGACTTGTGCGATGTGATATGATGCAAGTCTATGCACTGAACATATTACACACTTGTCCATACATACTGTTCTGAACTGTGCATGGGCACGTTCTTTGGAGATCACCGGAGGGATTCACACTGTCCCCAGATTTGAACAAAACTACTGCCACAAGGAAGAAGGGAAAAAAAGATTGCGGAAGATGGGCGACAGGGCCATCAGACAACAGGGAAAAAGAGAGAGAGAGAGAGATGCAGGCAAGACCCGTTCCAGGAACGTGTAGGTAGCATTGCATAGCCATGGATGTGATGCGAGATTCGGAAGAAACAGGGGTGTGCGTAGAGTGAGCAGGTGTTGGCCCAAGCAGGCCACAACCTGTGTGTGTGTGTCTCTGTTTCGGCCGTTTGTAACTTGCAGCCGCAGCCGTTCCCCGGTGTCAATTCCAGGAAGAGGAGAAAGAAAAGGGAACATTAATATTGAAAAAAAATTGCAGGGAAAACAGGAAAAAGAAAAGTAACACCAACGCCCCAAAACTACTGTACTCTCTCACCAGTGCCGCGGCTTTCCATATCCTTGTATGGTAGCAGGAGAATCACCGTTGTTTGGCTCCGGGCATCTTGCTCTCCGGGCCTGTTCCAGGCTATTCTCTCTCTCTCGTTGTCTCCCTTCCTTACTTCCCACCATCGCCCTCTCGCACTATGGAGCTCGGGCCGGACAGAGACCAGAAAGGATTACCTTTTTAGTTGGGGACTGTGGTTTTTTTTTTTAGAAGATGAAAAGATTAACGGAATACGATGTGGCAGATCTCTGTTGGGGGTTCACCTAAAAAAAAAAGAAAAGAAACCAAGAATACGGGTTGACCAGAGGAAGAAGAAAAAGAAAAAAGAACAGAAAAAACCACCATACAACAACAACAAATGGCGTCTAGCCGATAGAGCGCCTACGTAAGTCGGTGGGGAACAAGGGGAGCATACCACCGGCCAGGGACACGCAAGCTTTTAGAGGCAGGCTAGATAGATCTTAGAAGATTGGTGCGGAATGGCCACTTTGATTAATTCGGGATGTGGAGGGATGGAATTAAACAACCACCGAAAAACAGATTAGGGCGAACGGCATGTCATGTTACAGTACTGTAAGTACATACACTCTGAACTTCTTGTAACGGTGGGGGTAGATAGAGGGAAGACGGTGAGCCGCCAGGAGTGGGCTGTCGCGATATCAGAGAACCGTAGTGAAGAAACTATCAAGTCATCGAATCACTCATACTCCGCATCTGTTGATCCAGTCTCTTGAGGAGGCCTCTATGACGCACAATCGCGAGATGCTCACGGCACACATCAAGCATCAACCGTCTGTGCCAGACCCTAGAAGTGGGCTATGGATGGGCCATTTAATGCAGGGAGGCTATAAGACTGCACAGAACAAATCGAAGAAGGTAAATCTCGAAGATGGAAAATCAATACCAGACATTCAGAGGTATATGTGTGCATGTAATGTCTCCAGAGCATGATTCTGAGCTCCGCACGTCTATACAGTACATAGGGGGCTGTGTGTTTTCAAACAAACTTGAGGACAAAGTTGTGACAACTAAATCGTCACCGTAAAAAGTGTCATGGAGTCGGTCGTTCGAGAAAAGGAGCAAGCACTCACCCACTCACTTTAAAGCAGGTGACGAATACTACTATAATAGTGGAGGGTTATTATAGTTTGTGTGTCTGAAGCTTCAGCCAGGGATCTTCGGAGAGGCGGGGTGTGCTTTGGGGATAAGAGAAAGACGGACGAGGGAAGCACCATACGAGTGAGATAGGTCTAGTCCGGCCTGTTTTGAAGGACACACGTCCAGGGGAGGATAGCCGGTACTACCACCCTACCAGTACGAGCCCAGGATAAACAGGACAGACACACTGGATGGACACAGACCTTGTCTGGGCCGTTGCGGAAATATACCGTAGACGGAGATCCAGCGGTTAAGGGACCTCTCGGCGGTGATGAATTGGATTGACTCTCAAGAGGGCAACTAGAGACGCGGCGACAGGAGAACAGGGGCAAGAAAGGCTGTGTTGTTTCGATCGTGTGCAGCAGTGGGGAATTGAAGGCAAAAGTTGACAAAAGACGGCACGGAAGATAATTCGCTCCAAGAGGAATTGTATGAGTAGCGCATCGAGGAGTTTGTTCCTGGATTTAACGCTATGGCGGGAGGAAGAGGAAACTGGGAATATTATATCTTGCTACAACCGTAAGTCCCGGACACTTACGTACTGCATACTGCGTACGTATGGTAGTATAAGCATGGATTGATTGGGAGCCCCATTGAACAATCGGAGGGTTATCGGCGGCCGACTCGACCGGCCTAACCGGCGTGGATTTCATAGGGAATGGGTCGGCAGTGAAACGCATTGACTGGCTGGGATGCCCAACTGTGGGAATGGCAGACTCACCTGTTTAGCAGAGCAGATAGCTTCTTTCTTTTTGGGTTTTGGCTGGCAAGGGGTCCCACTATCGATATAGGGGTCCCAGAACGCAACCCGTGTACCAGTAATAATCGGATGCGCGGGGGAGGAGGAGGATCAGAGGGGATCTATTCCAGCATGTGCCAGCACAGACTCAAGCAGAGAACCAGTCGAAAGCCTATTGTGCCGTGATTGTGCCCTTTTGGGTCTTATACCGGCCGCCTGCGAGGATCAGCAGCCAACTGAATCTGGGCTTGAGTGGCGGCATCGGAAGGGCTAACAAATGGCGTCGGCCGGTAATGTGAAGTTGGTGGTGGTGGCGCCGGGAAGAAGAAAAGGTGAGGGTTTGTAGGAGAAAGAAAAAAACTCAATGTGCGCGGAAGTCAAGATCGTGCCCGCAGATAGAAGTCAGAAAAAAAGGTCTAGCCCTGTTACTAATCCTTCTCCAGTCGTCAATTGCGTTGGAAGGATCGAACGTAGGATCGAACGTAGGAACGAACGAAGGAATGAAGCTGCCTTAACTTCAACACCTGCGCTTCACTGATCTTTTTCGGGTCATTCATCCGGATTAGTCAGGCATCCTTGCCGGGCATAGTTTTCGACGAGGAGCAACTTCACACACGTACGTTGGGCCCTTTTTTAGGGGCAACATCCTCAGTCTCTCACCTTGGGGGGGGGGAGGCCTTCGATGCTTGGTTTTGCGTTGAGGTAGCACCTTCATGATCGACATGTGGTAAGGACATGGTTGTGGATGTATCCACTCTGTGGCCGAAGGAGCCGGAGGTACCTACAGTACAGACAGTTGCACTGCTGTGGTGGGAAGGGTTTCCGAGGTATAGGGAGGGAGCTGGTCTAGTTGCATGGCAAAGGCTTCTTCTGCCCTTAACGTGGGTTTTTGCATGCAACGTAAAGGAGCACATCTTGGAGAATACACCACGATGATACTCTCGCTGGTCAGCCCAAGGGCTGCCGCCAAGCCTGCCGCCAAACCCAAAGGCAGGGGGAAAGGGGATATCACTTCTACTAAGCCAAACACGGCTGCATCATTCGGGGCCATCTCCATATTATGACCACCACTTCATAGAAGAGAGGGACGGAAAAGAAGAAACCAAAAAGGGACAGTACTTGTGCTGAGTCGTGTCTGTCTGGCACTTGTCTCGACTACTGCAGCTACTGCACGAACCCAACACCCACCGATATCTCTCTCGAGTTTGGATGTCTCGAGCTCGCACGCAACGAAGTAGCACGTACTCACTCATGCATTATGCAGATATCGGGCATATGGAGCTGGACGGACCACAGCATCTATTTATATAGCTGGCTACGTGTGTGCTGGTATGCGCACCCTCATCCACATGCTATATATATGTCGTCGCCGGGTGCTATAGCTACACGCTTGGCCAGTGCTGTCAGTACCCGCGCACATTTACTACCAGCGCGTGTGTTACACCTACGTGATGCAGGCAGCTAGTTAGCTACCGCTGCACCATTCCCCAAGTGGGTGGTCCGGCTCGCTGCGCGTGGAGGGGCTGCGAGCTGGGACGCTCACCTATAGCATGTCCCATTACACAGCATACGAACGACGGCTGCCACCCTGTAAGTCCGAACCCGCAGAAGAGAGAGAAAGGCGACCTAGAAACCCTGGTCGGTGATGCGCAGCACAACATGAGCTGGACGGGTCGAGGGGGGATATTATGGGTAACTTCCTTTCTTTTTTTCTTTTCGTTCAGCTCATGCAAGGACGGCAGAATGGGGTGAGATGATGGGCTAGAATGTACGAGTTACATTACTGCCAAATAGGTTTAAGTGGTCTTCGTCCTTTAGGAACATCCCCCGAGTATACCAGACTGGGGCACAAGTTGATCTCTGGGTTACAACGGCTAGACCCTTGAAACCCTAACTAAGTCCCGGATCCCTTTTGATTGAGGAGGATATCCACACACACACAAACACTGACTTATTTAACCAAACTCTGCCCACGCCCGACCGATATGGTCCTGGCAATAGACCCTAAAGCCAAAGATCAAACTCGCTTAAGAAGTCTCAAAAAGAGAACATGTCATCTTCCTGCACCTTGGAAGGCTGAAAAGATAAAAAACGAGAAGAACCGAACGGGTGAGCAGACGCCAACAGACTCACCAGCCAGGCCTTTCAATAGACTTAAGCAAGTTTCTTTCACTCTCGCGACCTTTTTTCTTCGTTTTCTTTTCGGAGGCGTTCGGTGGCGGCCAGGCTAGCGGCGTCGGACATCGGATAGCAGCCAATTTGGACATCTCGTACAGGTCCGCCAGGCCACGGGGTTGACAAGTTGGAGCGAGCGGGCCAGTCTGTATCTTATTTTTTGTAGAAAAAAAAAGAAAAGAAAAGAAGAGAAAAAAAACGCCATTCAAAATAAAGAGGACCACTGCAACAAGACAAGAAGAAAAAAGGCGTACACAGACACGTTGGTTCGTTCTTCCGAGAGCTGTGCATACACGATGCAGGCTAGCTCTCGAAATCACGTCGGTCGAGACGTGACAGTTGTCACACACACACGCACACACGCACGTCCCAAGATGCACGCGATTCCAGCTGTATATGTGCACTGTACTTCTAGCCTCCGACAGTGTGTGTGTGTGCGAGAGAGAGGTATAAAGAAGGTGTCAGAAAACAGAGATAATCTCCGAACGGGCTACGGACTGCAACTCCGACGAATGTGGGATAGTGTGCTGCTCTCTCCTTTTTTTAATGGACAAGAAAGGAAAAGGAAGGGTTAAAATTCCCCGACCAACCCCTGCGGCTGTTACGCTTTTTTTGCTTTTTTTCTTTTCTTCCTCGACAGGGCCCCATTTGCCCACATTTTGACATCTACGGCGGGAAGGCGGTGATTTTCGGGCGGATATCTTAAAAGTTTGGGTCGGCTAGGAACGATGGCGTTTGCTTGGGTCTAGGCCCGTCCTCTCATATCAGGAGAGAAACACAAACACACACACACACACAGAGAGAGAGAGACAGAAAGAGAGAGAGAGAGAGAGAAAGGGAAATATGGACAGCTTGGATGTTGCTGTAAAAGCAGATGTCAGCAGATGTCAGCACAATGAAGCTGGAGGAAGTTCGTCGTGTAAATGGTGCTGTGTGTGTCTCTTGTCTGGAAATTGCAATGTGATACAGACACCGCACACGGGCCAAACGGGCCAAAGAGCGCGCGGGTTTTCTTTCCTGGGCGAGTGGTCGGCGTGTTAACTAACGAACCCCCCTCCTTTCTCTTTCTCTTTCTCGTTCGCCGTGTTTTATTTTATTTTTCTATGTGCACCCCTCCTCTCTGCGGCTGGTAGCAAACAGCACGACGATCCGCACCCGCGGAAGAGAAAACAGAGGCCAATTACCATCGCCAGCGTTGGCATCCAGCCAGCCTGGACAGCTGCTGCGCTCCGGGTCTTGGAAAGTCTTGGATCTCGCTCTCTTGGGGGGTTCCGGTCTTTTTTGTTTTTCTGTTTCTCCTGTGCTAAACCTCTTTGCTCGCTGGGAAGATCCCTCCTCGCTGCTGTCCGTCGGGTGGGGGAGAGTCCCCCAAACCGGAAGGGGTTGTCCTAACTGCGTTTGTAGCTGAAGACCGCGAGAAACCAAACGACAGCGGGCGAGTTACACACGCCGACCTACACTTGTCTTTGCTTTCTTTCTTTTTCTCCCGGAGCTCGCTGCGTCTCGCTGCTGTTCGGTGTCTTCCAGCTGGGCCACGGCATATGGAACTAGCTCTGCGTGTGTGCCTGAAATTGCCGGTGGTGTGTGCGTGTGCGGGTGTTTGTCACTTCCGTTTGGTGCGTTTTCATGTCCCAGCTCGTTCAGCAATACCACACGCACCAGTCAGACGAACAGGAACTAGCCGTGCTGTGCAACGTCGTGTGTTCTTACACACATATCGCTCATCGCCAATCTCCCACCGCGCATATTGCCCTCAGCTGAAGCAGCTCGCACTCCATCCGGGGAATACAGACGCATGCTGTATCACTCGTAGGTCACTTACATATATGCAGGAGCACGTACAGTACTTTTTTTCTTTCTTTCGCTTCTGGTGATGTCGCCCTGGGTTAGACTTGGACGTGCCAGCCCGGTCAAGTCCTCCGCAGCTGCGTGCTTTTTTTCCTCCTTTTTCCTGTCCCGCTCCGTCGTCACATTCGCAAAATATCCCGCAAGTGTGTGTGTGCCTGCCTGCAAAGGACACGAGCCATGGGTTTATTTATTTTTAAAGTTTAGTATGCCCCCCCCCTCCAGCTTTCAGCCGCGGAGCCAAACAAACGTTACCCGCATGTGTGTGGTCGATCATTTTTATTATATTATATGCTTTATTTTATTTCCCCCTTCGAAGTGGGTGTAAGTGGGAAGCGAGACGATGAAGGGTTCGATAAAGAAAAACCGGCTCGTTCTCAGGGCTGTGCAAAGTTTTGCTCTCTCGGAAATCTCGAAATTTGAGGTATCTGGTGCAGGGAGCTGTGAAGTTTTGTTTGGCGGGCAAACGAGCCAGCGCTATGTCAAGAAGAAACAGAAAGCCGCCGTTTTTGGTTCTTTTCTCTCGCACCTCGATGGCTCTTAACCAGGTGCCAGACAAACAGCACGAAAGGCACATCGGCAGTAGCATGGCGAGGCTTCTGCCAGATCTCAAACTACCCGTACTAAACAAGCACAAATTCGGCCTCGGCAAACTTCATGCACACTTCCAAGTCCATCTGGTTTCGACCGGAAAAGAGGGCCCCCCCCATTCCGGGACTCCGGCATACAGGAAACTGAAACCGCCTAGTGGCAAAGACTCCAGGAACACCCGAAAAAGAATAATTGGAATAAATGTCGCTTGGTGGATGAATACACCCGGGCTGCTGGCTATTGGCTTGGCTGCAGACTAGGCTGGATGTGTGCAAGAACGCACCTGTTGTAGCCTTGGAGCTGGGCTGACCTTTTTTTGTTTACCTGTTCCTTTTATCTCCTGGCGAGAGCTATGGTTCTTGCATATGTCCGATGAACTGTCTGGGCGAGCTGGCTAGCCAGCAAAAGTTGACAGTAGACTGGTGGGAAATCAAAACAAACGAGAGAGTTTCCACTTCACCAAATACACCAAACACAGGCGAACTACCATGGACTACCAAAAAAATAATCATCATGGCCGCGCGCCACTGTATGAACTGCACACACACACACAGACACACACACAGAGCTCCCTCCCAACGTGTCGTTCTGGTGGCTGATGTTCGTTCCGGATGCTTGTTGTGTGCTACCCGGACGTGCATGCGAACGCACGCGCCTACTGAATACGGGCCTTCGACCTGTGTGTATGTCTCTTGGGCGATTTTTTCTTTCTTTTTTCTTTAAGTCCTTTTTTTGAATTTTGAATTTTTCACAATTCCTTTTTATGGACTGGAAACTTGCTCTGCAGCTAAGCCTGCGGCGTGTCCCGGAGGGAGGGGTCCCATATACGACGGAAGGAGATCCAGTACATCTGGTAAGGTTGCAATAGATCTTGAAGACCGGTGGGGGTGTATGAGTGTGTGTGTGAATAGAGGAGCCGTGGATCAATGACACCCTGCAGTGGAGGAGGGAAAACCATAATATGCTTAACGGGGAAGAAAAAAGAGGGCTAAGCTTGACTCTGTGAGTGAGTGTGTGTGTGTGTGTGTGGCTTGCCCGTCACTAGCGCAGCATAGACGAGAAGCCGGTGCACGTTTGTTTCATTTCCAACAGCCATCCGAGCGGGCCAAAAACAGAAAGAGAAACGAGAGGCGTCGTGCACACCTCAGATCAGATCATGTGGGTGGGCTGGGCTATATGCCAGATATGCAGGGCAGATCGGAATCCGGGCCTTGGGGTGTCGACTAACGAACGACTGTAGTCTGTATGGCACATTCCAGTCTTCGCTCCCTCGGCTGGAAAAGAAGTAAATTTAGGAGCAGAGCAACGGCTGCGTGAAGTGAAACACGCAAGTCGACGAAACTAACTTAAGCGAACGGGCTCTGGCCTTGGGAGGGCCTCCCTTCAATCTGGTCGGACCTGGCTTTCTTTTCTTTTTATTTTTCTTTTTTATTTTTCATATTTTTTTTATTTTTTTTTATCTTTTGCTACGGGGGTGCTGGGCTTCGAATAGCCCGTAAAGCAGCATCACGGCGGGGCCAGAGCAGAGCCATCCCGGCCGAATCCAACAGAGGGCCCGGGGAAGCCAGCGAGATACGACGCACCGGCGGAGCTAAGCCAGGGCGAGGAGGGCCGGGCGGCGGGTTTTTCAACTATTTTTTTTTGTTATGCGATGCGGTCGGTGGTTGGGGGGCTGGGAAAAACAATGTTTCAACACCATCCTCTCACTCTCTGTGCGGCGTGCTCTCGGGAGACGTTCATCGCGACGATCCCGCACCTAGAGCCCGGACTGAGGCGGACACAGCACACACCTGAAGCAGCAAGACGCCGGAACGACAGGAAGCTGAGCTCTAGTGTCTGTTCTCACTTCCGGGCTCCCTCTGTCCCGTTCCTTACAGACCCTGGTTGCCACTGGAAAATGTCGCAAGTGCTGATTCCATAGACAGAATATAAAGATAAGAAAGACAGTGAAGAGATCTACGACCCTGGAACAAGGCACAGAAGAAGAAAACCGGGGGTACAGCACCACCTGTGTCAAGGTCGCTCTCGCTCTCGGATACGACTGCGCTTTTTGTTTTCCTCCGAAACCCTCCGGAGGAAAATTCCTCTAAACGGCGTCTGCATGCTGGGCACGGCGAAGACAAAAAGAACGATGGAGAGATAGCGGCACGTATGTAGATGCTACTCGATCTCGGGAGGGGCGACACCCTGGTTTTCTTTTTTTTTTTCTTCTTCTTCTTCCTTTTTGGGGGTGGTCCCTGCGTTTTCTTCGATGGAGAGCCCTGCGAACATATGTGCTCGATGTAACGCTGGGTGAGAGCCCAGGGTGTGTTTGTCTCCCCCTCCATGCCCAAGAAGGGAAATAAGGACGTTGCGGCGGGCAAAGCTTTTCTTCTTTTTTCCTTGTTTTTCTTCCTTTTTTTTCTTCCTTTCGTGTGCCCCGATTTGCGGAGCGGACGGGGTGGTATAGGAACTGTGATGAATGGCCTAGCACCCGCAGCAGTAATGTCGCAGAGACTTACTTCTCGCTTACGGAAGATGGCGACGGCGGGTTCGGAGGATCCATGCACGCACGCGCGCACGCTCCAACGAACATGCAGGAGTGAGGGAGGGACGCACAGATGCACGTATCGTATCGTCATTAGCGGGAGGCTGTGAACACAGAAGATCAATGCATGCTGGCAGAAGAGCAGAGCTTGCTTTTTCTCGGTCCCCCGGTACTGTCTGGATTGCTTCCAGCACGGACGAGGTGGCTTTCTGAGGAAGCAGTGCCGTGCCGGTCACAGAACTGCGCAAGTTCACTTGTGTTGTCGACTGAGATTTCGAGGACGGAGTCTTGGGGGGATTAGGTCAGAGGGCCGTTAGACGTTTCAGTTGGCCAACGACAAGTTACAGGTACCAAAACAACCCTAAAGTCCCAGAACTTGGGTTGTTCGCCAGGCACAAGTGGGAAAATCACCTCTCCAGGCCGCCCCACAAGCACATGCCCGCTATATACTGTACTGGAGAGCCCAGCCTTATCGATAAGCACAACTACCGAAGCAAGCCCGACAGTCCTGTAAATAGTGTGCCAACCAACAACGGCGAGGAGGCTTCAACTCGCTGGCACCTCCACCAAAGAAAAAAAGAGAGCAAGAAAACAACACCGGACGGCAATGCCACCACCACCCGTGACTCCACGAGATTTTGACAGACGCCAACGACGAGCCGGCAGAAAATCCAACGGCCAGCAAGAAAAGGAATAAACCCTGTCTACGAGACTACACTGCAGGGCCGAGCAAGGCAAGCCAGCCCGCACTGAAGAAAGGACACCGCACACGAGTTTGGCGTGGGCGGCGGCGGTGCGTGTGTGGCGGGCCAAAAACAACCCGGCTGGAGGGACACTCGCGCGGGCGTTTGACGGTGTTTTTTTCTGGTATATACGTGCAGTGAGCGGGAGTGGCATGTGTTTGCCGATACAGGAGGAACGAGGAATTCAAAATGAGAAGAGAGAGAGAGAGAGAGAGAGAGAGGGAATGCGGGTGGGATTGGGTGCATTCTCAGGGGCCGTCATCCTGTTCACAGAGACGCGCTCAAAGGAGTGAGTGCAGCCGGTTGGACATGACCTCCCTCCCTCACTCTCTCTCTCTCTCTCTGCTTCCATCTCTCGCTCTGCTTCTCTCCCCTTCTCCCCCGTCTTCCTCTCTGGGTAATCCCTTCGTCGTCCACCCGAACCCGAGACGTCTCTCGGCTCCCAAACAGGCCACCAACATTTTTTCTGCAGTTGCTTTTGGTGGAGGCGGGGGTTTTTGTTTGATGTTTCTGGCGTTCATGGGTGACTCGGCCAGTGGCGAGAACATGGCTTGCAGATCTGCTCCCACCACGAATCCTCCTCCTCGTCCTCCCCCCCCAAACCCCCGTTTGTCTCGCAGCCGGGGGAAAACGGTCGGTCTCGTTCCTGGTTCTCAATGTGTGTACTGCAGTGTCCATTGTCGTGTCTCTCAACACCACAAGCTTCCCGGAGGCGTTTTCTAAACTGAGAACCAAGCCCGCCTGGGGGGGGATGGATGGATGGATGGATGGGTGATGAGTGTAATTTCCAGAAGCCAACGCAACGCCTCTCAACGCCCTTCCCTCCTCCTCCTATCCACCCCAGAGAAGGCAAAAACTTATTTGAGGAACATGGCTTGGAACCAGGCCAGGCCAGGCCAAACAGAAAAGGCGTGTGTCTCGTGGATGTTCTCGGTTCCTCGAGGAATCGATGGCCCCGAAGACATTCACACACACACACACAAAACTCTCTGCTGGGTGTGCTTTCTGTGGCTTTCGACGGGGTTCCTAGACACACGACGGCCCCGCGGGAGTTTTTTTTAATTGCTGTTTTCTCTCCGCCGGGAATTAGGAAGATCGGGCAGGGCCAAGGACAGCATATCACCATGGAGAATTGATCTCCTTGTGTGTGCCCAAGGGATATGCTGTCGTGCAAGATCGCATATAAAAAGGAATATTATACGAGGCTCTGAGGACCTCAGGACACACCCAACTTTTGTTTTTGCCACCACACGTCGGTGGGTTCTTGGCCATTGCATCAGTTTTCCTACGAGGCGTGCGGGAGGGCTGCAGTTTCTTTTGTGTGATGTGTTGGCTGCCTTGCCGTGGACGCAGGAGGGCAACAAGCCCAGCTCCAAAATCCAGCAGTGGGGAGGCGAAAGTGGCAGCTCTGGGATCCAGCATCTGGAAATGCAGTGCTGATGTCCACTCATGAGGCTGTCAACGCCATTTTGTGGACTGCCAGTGAACACCGAGGGAGGTCTCAGGCAGACCAGAAAGAACAGTATAGCATGAAAAGGCAAAAAAAAAAAAAAAGGATTAGAACCTGCAGCTGGCCAACTGCCGTGATATCCCATCTTCAGCTCCGGCGGAAGAGATGCGACCATCGTGTATCCGCCCGTCGATATTTGGTGTGTCGTTTTTGGGGAGGGGTTCTTTGTACTGCCAATACTCACCCTATTGGCGAAGCTGGATAGTTTCTTTTATTTTTATTTTTTCTCAAGTCCCTCCAATGCTCCGAGACACGAGAACAGAGGAAAAAGGAAATCCGTCTTCGCTTTTGTGTGTGTTTCTTTTCTGTTCCTGCTGCTCCTCAAGGCAACTTCGTTTTGGGAATCGCCTCAACCCGCGCTCGCGTCAGACTGTTTTTTTCGGCGACACACACACACGGTGGGATGGATTCTTGAGTACTTGCAGGGACACATAGTTTGCTTTATCTGGGCTTCGATTTTCTTTTCTGTTCTTTTTCAGCCTGGCTGTGTGTGCATTTGTCAGGACTCGAGAACGGCCGTGAACTCACACAGAGCAGTAAATGTGTTTCTTCTGCTCGCTTTCTCTCGTCGAGTTCCGGAGAACGAGAGTGCGTGTGTGTTTGGCGTGGAACTTTGAGCCAGACCAGGAATAGTCCTAACACGAAGGGCCTTTTTCTTCTTTTCTTTCGCGGTGGGTGGTGGGTCACAAACCCCGGCAAGTGATCGGCAAGATTAAACCTAAAAGGGCCGCAACGATCGACGGCGCGGCTGCTGGACGGCCTTGGAGAGAGCGTGTGCTTTTTGCGCTGGTGGCTCGTTCACTTCCCACCCGATCTGGATTGATTTGTTATTTTCTCCTCCGTGTCCAGTTTGCAATTTCTGTCTGCCCGGTCCCTGATTGGCAAGTTTCCCCCCCCCCCACGAGCAGTCTTGGTGATATTTACAAAGCGCAGAAATGCCAACGCCTCGGTGCGGCTAAGTGTATTTTCGCGATTGGCTGCCAAGGGCATACCACCGACCGACGAGCTCCAGGGACGATCGCTGGTCCGCCGGGACTGGGCCGTCCTGCACCCATCTCGGAGGATTTGTTGTCTGTCTTCCTTTTGTTTAAATCGGTCTTGCACAAGATCTGCCATGCCGGGAGTGCTGAGATTTGCAAGGCTGACGAAATCAAGCAAGAGAAATGTAACTTTGCACCGGGGGCTTCGTGTCTGATGAAGCCGTGGATGTTGGCGTTGCCACTGGTGAATACCGAACGAGACAGGCACGGGATAAACGCACCCACACCACACATACACACACATACAGAGAGAGAGAGAGAGAGAGCAAATGCCGCTGTGTCTTGGTGTATGTGCTGATCATCCCCCGTGTGTGTGTGTGGCCCCGGAAACTCCACAATGAGAGACCCCCCCGCGGAAGAAACCTGTGGCGCGGCTGGCAAGCCTGCAGTGTAGACACACACACGCACACACACGAGAACCGCGAGATGGGCTAGGTCCGGGACTAGAAGGGTTAGAAAGTGGGAGAGAGAGAAAACGGAGAGAGAACACAGAGACATACATGTGCACATGCTCAACTCTGGACAGATATGTGAGTACACACCATCCATAGCACGGGCTGCCGAAATACAACGTTATCAGAGAGAGCACTTAGACAACAGGCAGAGTGAGTGAATATGGAAAGAAATAAAAATTATAAATAAGAAATAGAGAAAGAAAGAAAGTGAGAAAGAAAAGAAACCGAAAGAAAAACTTCCGAGACTTTCCTGACTGCCGACCCAGAACAGTGTCTCACAGGCGAACAATTGTTGTCTTTTCTTTTTCTTTTCCTGCTTGTCAAGGGATGCATGCAGCTTTGAAGCATTCCAGTTACAGACACACACACTCACTCACACACAAAAAGCAATGTTGAGATGAGTCCGTGTTCACCGGTGGCACAAACTGTACGTAACACCAGCGAAGCTAGAGTGGCGACCGCCGGTGCGAGCAAACACGCTACTACTACTGCTGCTGCTACTACTACTATACAGCACACTCTCTGCTGCGAGATACAGATTGTGACAGAGAAGCAGACGGACGGGACTGAGGACCAGGACGGAAAGAAGACACCGGGCTGAGACTCTCTTCTAGACTGCGGCGCTCAGTGATATAAACGACCGGAAAGTGTGCTGTGATGACATGGCCACTGAGTCAAGCTTTGGGCAGCCGGCTGGTGAACCACACACACACACACACACGCTCTCGGACCTGCACGTCTGCGTGATGAGCAAGGAGACGTCTCTATCCCACCGGCGGGCCAGCAGTCCCGGACTCTGTACGACGTGTGTGCGGAAGTTCCTAGTATTACGAGCAAACAGATATCCCCCCCAAAAAGAAGAAAAATGCAGAGCACCTTGCCTCCCCCTCGCCGCTTTGTTCAGCTGTCCACAACATACACACTTTTTCCACTCCCCCCCCTTTGCCCAACCCCGTATATAGAAATGAGTAAAAGTCGGCTGTATCTGCTGGAGATGCATGCCAGTGCTGAGGGCAAGTATCTCGTCGGTTTTTGCTTGGTGAAACGCCGGATACTGCACACAAACGGTGTCTAAAAAGCATGAATATCCGCAAATATAAGAAGAGAATATATACTGTATATGAATATAAGATATATCAATATAGAAAGACTTACCCTGGCACAACGGTCACCGTGTCGTGCTTGAGCTCGTTGACCTACCCTAGCTATCTGATATCTGACCAGTGTGAACTGCTTGAATGCATGCTTGAACCGCAACCTAACCACCCCCCCGCCGGCACATGCGTTTGTGTCCCCCGCGCGTCCAACACACACACACACGCACACACCCTTTATCCAGGACCAACACCGCGCGCCGCGTAACACCGAGAAAAAAAGAGAACGACCAGGCAAAGAACCGAGTGAAAGGCCGCCGCCGTGGGTTCCTTTCCACAGTGTCCGGGGTTCATCGGAACGCTGGCGCCAGTGTGCAGACACGGCAGGACCATGCATGTGTGTGAGTGTCGAGGTGTGTGCGTGGGTCTGTCGTATATGCCCACCAGCTCTTGTCTGCATGCACGTGCTGGGCCTGCACACGGAGGCGCCGGTGGACGTGCACTTTGCAGGCCCCCGCGCCTCCCCCCCATATCCCCTCCCCGCCCGGTTCGATGGACAGCGTTCGCGATGTGGCAGTGTGAGCGCTGGCTGCGCGGAACCTGCCTGACATCATCCTGGCAGTCGACGAGTGCCGCGCCTGAGAGGAGTGTTGTTCCCCTCCTTCAGGTATCGCCGTGTGTGTTTATCGCCGCCGGGGAACACCACCACCCACCACCCAGCTCGAGAGTCCCCCCCCTCCTCATCCTCCTCCTCGTGTGCTTGCCACAGAGACATGTGTGCGTGCGTGTGTGTGTCCGCTGATGTGTGGTCCGGCCGAAGCCCGCGGGTGTCCGGGCCTGCACCAGCATTTGAACATATATATAACCTGTGCGTGTGCGCGTGTGTGTGTGTTCTGTACTACAGGGGCGGGGGGCCCACATAACAAGCATAGAACCACGCCCCCCCTTTATCCTTACACCACCGGCAACGCAACTATCAAGGCAAGGTCGTCGTTGCGGGAGGACCACCAAGGGTCCGGATTTCCAGGACACCTGATCGCCCGGAACGAGCTGCGTAGGTAGTGTGCGTTGTACTGCCAATGTGCGAGAACACGGACTGCTGTAGCCCTGGGTTGGGGGTCATACAAGAGAGAGAGAGAGAGAGAGAGCTGAGGATTGGAAAGAGAGGGGAGAGAGGGCCTGTATCACTTTCCAATGGGCAGCAACGAGCAACGAGCACTATGGTGGGAAATCCCGCTCCCGCCTGTAGCACACCGAACTGTGTGTGTGTGTAAAAAAGAAAAAAAGAAAACCCCCTTTTTTTTCTTTTTATCACAGTGAAGGGGTGTGAGAGTGGAGGGGCGTGTGTGTGCGGCCAGGGCGTTTTGCTTGGCCGTGGATCCCTCCCCCCTGTTACGAGATTTTTATTTTTATTTTTTTTTGCTTCTTTCTCGTGGAGTTTGGAGGACCGAGAAGAATAAGGATCCCTCTCTCTCTCTCTCTCTCGGGGGTTCTGGACCCAGCTACAGGGCACCCGTTTCTCCGACTCTTTCTTGGAAGAAACCCGGCTGCCACCAAGCTTAACTTCCGCACTCCCTCGCCCAACAGAAACCTCAAGGAGCAAGAAATAAAAAAGAAAAGAAAAAAAAAGAAGAAAAGGGAACCCCCCGCCGGTGGCAGACACTCTCCCCCCCAGTCTCGTCCGGGAGGGGCCCGCTCCGGCGTCGAGCTCCGGGAGAAAAGGAGCAGGAGACAGGAGGCTAGCACCGGCAGACAATATTCGGGGGGAGAGTAGGAGAAGGGAGACAGCCAGACGGCCTCTCTGAAAGCATGCTTCTGATCCTTGGATACACGTGATGTCCTATCGACATCCATCCAGCTCAGCCCGCCCGCCGTTGCACCATTCGATGACAGAGATCTTGATCATCGTTACCTGCGGCCTCACACACATGCAGAGTGTCTCGCCACCAGCATTTTTTTTTTCTTTTTCTTCCGCCGGGGACACAACCAGGCCACCGCCTATAACAAGCGTGTCTTGATTCACCAGTCAGGAATTATCTAATGGCCCAGTGTCTTGAACTGATGCACACAATCTTACTCGGGTGGCCATCTACGTCTATGTGACCATACTTTCCTTTTTTTTTATTTTTTTCGTGTCGTTGTTTATCAGAAGTTAAGTTTAGATGTGTTCCTTTCCAACCTAGCTAGGAGGTCTCCTTGATACCCACGGATTTACTTCCTTTTCGGGGGAAGCGGCCAACGAGTTTTATAAAAAGAGAACATGGCCGAGCCCGGCGGTGGCAAAGTCCCGGACAGACGCAAGAATGTGCAGTATGTATACTTACAATAGGACCTGCTCGGTGGTCGGCAGAGTAGTCCAGAGACACGTAATTTACTAGGCTACACTCACACACGCAAAGTGTCCGAACACTGCTAAGATGGGGAAGAGACAGGAGGGCCAGAGCCGTCTCCAAGACACCGACCTCACTTTCGGCGCTGAGGGCAAACAACATCCCGGACTCGGCAGTGCATCATCGATTCACATCACATCCATCACTTAGTCACTGCTTTGTCGTGATCCTCGAGAGA
This sequence comes from Knoxdaviesia proteae, assembly GCA_001510565.1. Lineage (NCBI taxonomy): Eukaryota > Fungi > Ascomycota > Sordariomycetes > Microascales > Gondwanamycetaceae > Knoxdaviesia > Knoxdaviesia proteae. The sequence continues at coordinate 153,111 of LNGL01000033.1, forward strand.
GGGTGCGCGAGTGCCTGAAATCAGTCCAAGACACAGAAAAAAGAAAGTTGCAAGCATGCTTCCTTCTTCGACGACCGTCCTGAGAGGGAGACCCGCCACATAAGGCAAATCTCATCTTGTAACTCGGTCGGCATCCCTACCGGAGAACCATGAAAAGTGCTCTCGTTCCGTCGACACATGCAGGCTCGGCGATATGCCGAGTTGTGAACCTCGTAGTTTCAAAGTTGCACATTACAGTTCCTCATTCTGGCCTCCCTCACCCCCACCACGCTGGGCCAGGATCAGCACCAGAGAGGGCCAATCAGGTCAACTTCGACAGAAATCACGGTATTTCAAGGTGGGCTTTGTTTCTTGGAAGTTGCATTCACCCATCATGCACGATGCCAATAATGGCCACTCACAGAGATGCTTCGAGAGAGGGAGAAACACGGGAGAACGTAGCATGCAGGGAACAGTCTCGACCGTATCAGCTTGAGAAAACAAGGGCGGCCGGTGGGAAGAAGAAACGGCTGTACGCACTACATAGAACGAGGGGCACCACAAGCACATGTGGCGATAGAGGGGGGTGAAGTGACAGATCCAGGGAACCTATGCTGGAAAGCTAACTTTGTTTGGGGATCTGCAGAAGAAGACTGAGCAAAAGTGTTAGTGGGGACTCACAAAGGGACACAAGCTACACTAGTAAGCTGGATGTTGGTATGAGTTTCTCCATCGTACGGCGGATAGATCTCTAAAAAGTCTTGACGGGGAGGGGAGGAGGGGCATCTTCAGCGTGAACCAGATGCGCAGTCGGTCTGTCGATCACTGCGGACTAGGAGCTGCACTGCAGTACAGGGGACTGGGATTATCAGCGTTCCCGGGAAGCCGTAGGTCACATTTGCAGCTTCAGTTATATCAACCTTTGATGCCTGAACCCCTCCCACCGGTGGTTCTGGCTGTGCTTGTTTGTCTCCTTGCAGCATTTTCAGACCTGCACAGAAGCAGAAGCAACCATAGAACAGACACAACCACAACCTCCCACGTAACTTCACGGAGGGACCGTATATCTGAGGCGTCGTCTTTGCATCCCTCTCTCCCTTGTACCGGCCATTGTTATGCTCCCCTTGCGGATATCACGGCGAGTGTGAGACCAGGCGAACTAGCAGATGAGGTAGAGATGCCCAGGGAGTTGTAGGAGGGAGCCGACGAACATTGACATACAGACAGACCAAAAAGGGGGAGACGAGAGATGGGGAAGATTTCATGGAAGAAAAAAGCACGACCACCAGGGAGGCCCATGCTATCTTTGCACTTTGGAGCATCATCACGATGGTCCGGCACGATAGATCTGTGCAAGGGCCCAAACGAAACTGCCGCCCTGTGGCCTGACCACGCGGAGAAAAAAAAAAGAGCAGAGCCTGAAGGGTGTCCTGGCATTTGTTGTGTCACTATCGGATGACTTATCACAGCTGTGAAGTCAAAAGGGCCCTCGATGAGCCATAGCGTCTCACTTGAGAGTGGCTGTGCTGGTGTGGTTGGGGACCGGGGGAGTTGGTCCCGATGGTCATGGCCAGATATAGAAAGTATATCGTCAACAGAATACACACAGTCCGAAACTAGACCCAGTCACTTCAACTAGGGAGAATCAGTGAACGACTGAGCATCTAGGAGTCTGTGGAATCAACGGCCAACCTGTGCTTTTCTGACCCTTTTCGGCTAGACCCGAAAGGAAGACCAAATATAGACACAAAAAGGAATATGCAAAAGAAAGAAGAAAGAAACATGTTAAGAGGATGTACTGGAGTGCGTAGACTGAAACTTGACGTATCTCATTTCACGCGCCTTGCGTTCAAAAAGCAAGGAAGTTCAGCTATTGGCAGAGAGGGATTGATGATCGACCGCCAGCCCTCAAATCATTCTCGACAGAAGAAGAAAGCACTGCGCGCAGAGTCACGGCTGGGCCGGGTCTGGAAAGAGAGAGACACGAGAAAAAAAAAGAGGTAAAGAAAAGAAAAGAAAGAAGAACCCCCCCCCCCAACGGCCCTTGCTGAGGGAGTCGACCGCAAACCATCTATCAGCATGATGTATCATGATGTAAGTAAGTCAACCTCTCCCACGGCCCTTACCTACACCTGAAGCTTGATCTTCGGCCTGCAGCAGTTGGCATGTTGGGCAGACTAGCTGGTCTGTGTATGAACAGACTGAGATACTCACTGTAGACCAATAGTGTCAGGAGAACCCCGTTCTCACGCACTAACGGTGGGTTTTCGTTGCTTTTTCACAGACCCCAGATCATCGTTAGGGATGCCGCATCGTCGAGTTCTTCTCCACCGCTCGGGCATTCGGGCCTGCTTGTGGGGGGGGAGCATGAACTATTTGGCCGGCCGCCAGGGTCCGGCCCCATTTACGAAAAAGCAGCAAGAAAATAAAACAAAAAGGGTAAGGGTAAGGGTTCGGGCAAGGACACAGAGAAAGACCGAGGCCGCTGTGGCCACTGTGTTGAGGTTGGTGACGATGTCTGGGGAAAAGGAAGAAAAAAAAAAGAGGTGAAAAGATTTGCATGCCGGGGGTCGTGGGCAAGATCTGCCGCATTGCTCGTAGATGTATGGAATAGGGTCGAGGGTGTCGCGGGTTGACCTTTCATTCTGGTTCATTTTGGTTGGCAATACTCCAAACTGGAGCTGTTTGCTCCGGTCGCGCTCTAACTGTGTGCCTATGACTCTTAACTTTAGGTGCTGCAGATACACACCCAGGTACCGGCGGTGATCGTGTGTGACATTGGTGGCATCTGTGCATGTGAGTTCTGTTGCACAGGAAGCAAGGAAGGAGCATGAAGCTTGAACTGTGGGGGATCAGGTGAGATTGATTGAGATCGAGCCCTCGAGCAGGTGAACAATATTAGTCAGTAAGAGACTGAGGGAAGGAGCAGACGGTATACACCACACCGTTCCTGCTTCATCGAGAGGTCTATGCCGGTGGCAGTTGCTTCCACTTGAGGTGTGAGCTGGTCAGCTGCCCACCACACCTGCCGTCCTCTTTCGCTGATGGTGCAGGGCTCCTTCCTTGACGATTCCTGTTCGTGTTGTTGGGGGGCAAGATCTATCGGTCGCGGCTTCCCTGTTCCCCCCAACGACGGGGCCTGGACCGTAAGTCGACGATGGACGCCGTTGAAAGGAGCTTGGCACTTTTCGTGCTACCACCTACCCGGCCAGCTACGGCCGGCAGAGCCAGCCAGCGCTAGCTCCGTTAAGTACAGTACTGTACTGTACAGTACACCACAGTGCCCCATTACTTTCCAATACTTCAAGCCTCCCAGTTCCCTCCCACCTTCCCAGCCTTCCGGTGAAGCAAAAAAAAAAATATATATATATATATATATGAACGAAAAAAAACCCCGCGGAAGGAACCCTGGATCAAGATCGAAGAGCTCAACATGACTCGAAAGACCTTATTGCCGAAATGAAGAAAAAATAACTTGCCCGGTCCCGGGTTCCTTCCCCGGACCAACCCAATGCAACAAAATCGGTAGTAACTCCCGACACCATGGCAACAACAGCCGTGGTTGACTCTGCACCACTCAACTTGAAGGAGCCCAGAACGGCGGAGACTCGTGCCTGCCCTAGACAACGGCTCTCTTGCTTACAGCACAGCCCATTCAAGCGCGCCTTCCCCATGCCAGTCCGTCAGCATTGTCAAACGGGCTCGAACTTGTTGTCTCTTATGCAGACCGCATAATCCAAACCTCGACACAGCATAAATTTCCGTTATCACCATGTTATTCTCATTCTCCAGCAACCTTCACACTCTCCGTTGTTCGTTCAAAAAGCACCTGACGGGATGTATTTGTCATTCTGCCCATCCCGGCCCATTCGCTTATGCCTCAGCGATTTCATCTTGTGCATATGCTTACCACGAAGCTTCCCTATGCGGGCTGGCTGTGATCCGTGATCTCATGCAAGACGACACACACACATCAAATCCATCCGACCGCCTCTTTTGGTGATGTGCAGAGATTTGCCAGGTTGGACAAACCCTGTCCGTCCATCCCTGGCCCCCAAAACCACACCCTTCCTCGAAGCCTGTCAACCAGAGAGAGGAAACACCACCGGCCGGTGGTCTCCGCACTTCGACACACACACACACAGTGTTCTCTTGCCACTTGCACCTCGTCGACTAACGCATAGACCCATGGCGGAAATTTAAAAGCCGAGCATACCATTGTTTCGTTAACTGTGGGGGGAGATGGTTGCAAAGAAAAAGAAAACAAGACTTGGGGCATGCGGGGGAACCTTTCCTGCTGCTTTTGGCTTGCTTGGGCCTTGACATGTTTGGTTTGGCTTTGCAAAGTGCTTCCCCCCTCCCCTTCCCCGGCTATCTTCGGGCACGACCTCTCGATACCTGCATTTCCTACCTACAGTACTGTACTGTAGACTTCGCACCAACAGATATCCACCTTTGATCGGCATCGTTCACGCTACTTTGGCCGGTCAGGTCATGGTTCAACGTGGCAGTCGTATCGTATCCACAGCTGGTTCGCTGCCCGGTGAGCTCACTGCTATAGCTAAGACTACGATTCTACATTACGACTGCGTCCGTGGCCTTGCGTGAGAAAGGCAAGGCTGCTCCAAACAGCTTCTTATCTCCGGTTCCATCGTTCCAGGTCCAACTGGATTCGTGACCGTGCCACGTATTGTGGTCTTGCTTTCGCTTGGTCTGCCGAAACACCCCGGCCCAGATACGTTGAGAATCTATGGATGTGGGCCATCCAACGGACTGAACAGACAACCCGGCCATCTCACACACACTGCTCGATGCTGATTGATGCATATTTTCACTGACCTGAGACTGCTGTTCTGGTTTGACTTTATGCTGTCGAAAGCCACAGAGCCGGTTGGATCTAGTCATGCCGGAAGTGCAGATATGCATACCTTCGTGGTGATCATGGCTCCAGCCCTTGGCTTTGGCTTGTCTCCGAGGATTGGAGCACAAGAGAGATCCATACCGCTAGCCAGTCGCCACTACCATGGCGTGTGGGTGGGCACAGCCCAACCAAGGAAAAATGCACAATCAAGTGCTGTCGGCAAGTGGAGAGCATTCCATTCATGGTTCGTGGACACAACGCCGCCCGTTTCTGACGGGTAGTCGTCTACTCACTGACACGGTCTAACGATATGGATAAAGAGAGAGAGAGAGGGTGTGTGTGTCTGGCTATCTGCCTTGTGTCAACTGTCAAGAAAGCTGGCTGGCTGAGCTGGCCTGGCCCCGCTGTGGCTACCGACCATGGGAGCGATGTTGGAGATCTGCTATAGGCAGGCAGCATGGAGGTATTGAGGAGGGGGGGTGGTAGGGATTTGTGGTCTTCCAGAAGGCGAACGGCCAGCAGCCGGCGGAAAGATGGATACAGAGAAGCATGGACTTGGACCCGGCCATGGAATCTTGGTTTTGCAATTTTTCTTCTTTTTGAGATTGCAACTTTCTACGTCAGAACTCAGAAACGAACAAGAACAAAACGAATGGAACAGGGGTGTTGAAGCAGGGGACGCAGGTGGAGGCTTGTGGAAGGCCCAATATGGAAAGAGTTTCGTCAAACGCAGGGAAATCCGCACAAGGGTAGAGAGAGTTACGGCCAACATTCGGTTCTCTCGCCTGAAATGCGTTCATTACTTTCGTGCTGGTTTAAGGTGGGTGGGTATGGAGGGACGAAACGCGGCCTTTTGTTTTTAATTGGTTTTTTTTAACCTTGGGGAGCTGTCGTCCTCGTCTCTGAACGTGGTGTTTCGGCAGTGGACGGTGGGGAGTGGCGAAAGGGTGTGTGTTGTGTTGTGTTGTGCTGTGTTGTGCTGTGTTGAGTTGTGTTGCGTGGCTGCGGCGTTCTGACATGGTCAGTTTCTGAGAGTGCAGGTATTGGAATTTTTTGTTTCGAGGCGGGCGTGGGTGGGTGGGTACGTGGACGGGTAAACGGCGATGGAAGGCCAAGATGGAATTCTCGGAGATACACCGAGATACACGCCTGTGAGCATGGCATGTTGGGCAAAACGGAGTCTAACAAGAGAAGGGAAAAAAAATGATTGAAAAATGATGGAGAGTGCACAGCCCTGTTAGATGTGTGGACCCTTTCTGCATGGACCGGTACATCATAGTTCCGGGGGGAAAAGAAAGAAAAAAAAGAGGGACGCGGGGTCCATGCCTTGATTCTGTGAGCTTCTTTCTATTATCATGATTGCATGCTATACCAGTCTGAGTTGGCCAAACCGGCGTGTTCAGAACGGGCTGCTGAGCAACGGGGAACCACTCCACTAACACCACGTTTTCTGCGGTATTTCTTTTTTTTTGTAAGTTGTTGGTGATAAGGGGGGCGAGGGCGACCAACGGGCCCTGGAGGTGAGGGCAGGATGACGTCGGTGGGCTGGGATTGTGATTGAACTGATGTGCTGTCAAAAGGGGCGAGGGCGATATCGGGAGTTTTGTGCTTCTGGCGACGTGGAATTTACATATTTGGCCTCGGGCGAAACCGGCGAATTTTCAATTTCTGTGTGCAAAAAACAGGGGGATACGACACTGGGCAGGATGTGATTGCGTAGGGGTTGCTGATTGCGAACAGGGAGCTCTTGACGGAATGTGAGATGCAAGGCCGGCGAAGATCGGGGGCCGACAGACGGTGTGGAGGACGGCGAGGAGCGGAGGAAGGCCCGGAGAGGAGGGGGGGAGGCCGTTCGCCCGGAGAATGGGCGGAAGGAATAGGGCAGGAGGTTCGGGATGGTGTGGGGCCTGGGGTCCGGGCTCTTCTTCCCTTTTTTTTCTTGGGGGCGGTCGTCTTTTTTTTTATGGGGTGAGGGCACGACGACGTGGAGTTCATGGAGTCATCGACTCGGGTGTGATGTGGTCGCGCCATATAGTGTGCTCGCAGACCTACCCCATCACGTCTGTAAAAATAGAGAGTGCGTGAGAACGAGCCAGCGAGGGCGGGAAGAAGGAGACGCAGACGGAAAAGAGGGCGGCGGCGCCTCGCATCGGCACTTTCAGTCTCCACATTGTCCACACGTGTTATTTGTTGAGACGGCGAGCAAAAACGACGGTGCTGGCACACTGCACTATATATGTCCATCCATATACACACACGTGACTTGCGTGCATTCATACAGACCTGCCCGTCCACGACATACATAGAGACATACATAGAGACACACATGCGCTACGAGACACGTGCACAAGCGGTAGGAATACTTGGAAGGGGGGTGCTCGCCAACCACCCTCTTCCCCTTCGTCCGGGAGGGTTGTGCGACCCGGGGTTACGACTACGACGGGGCTCACCGAGTCTAGACACGCAGACGAACCTCTCTCTGAGCAAGCAGTGCAGCGGGCAAGCAAGTCGGTGTGTGGGTGGGTGAGTGGGTGTGGCATCCATGTGCGGAAGCTGAGGAAGGCCGCCCAAAGTCGTTGGCTGACGGCGACGGCAGACTTTTCTGGACGCGTCCAGAACACTTCGAAAACACCGCCCGGCTGCTGCGAGTTGTGCGGTGCATGTGCATGTGCCTGCGCGTATATAGTTCCGGCGCTGTGAGTTCGGCGTCAACAAGGGGAGACTGACAAACCAGTGGATGCAAAAGCTTCAACCCCGAAAATTCGAGATTATATGGGACGGGGGCTTCCTATCTGAGTTACATACATGTTATCGCGAATCCATCACACATCGCATCCATCGCCGCCTCCGCTCATCTCTCTCTCTCTCTCTCTCTCCGCTGCTTCCTGCATCAATCAAGCCATCAAGCCACTTTTTCTTCCAGAGCGGACCTAACTCCGTCCATCCGCGGGAGGAAAATCCCCAGGCAGGCAAATGGACTGCCAGTCTTTTTTTTATGTGACTTCTTTTTCGGGGGAGAGTTGTTGTTTATTTTTTTTTTTTGCTTCTTTTCTCGGGGCGATAGAGGGGGCGTTTTGGAAAAGAACTGGCAGTTGTGTGTGGGTTTTGGGTATCCGGCCGGTGGACCGAGTGAAAACGGAGTGACAAAAAAGAAAAAGAGTAAATGGTGTCGATAGCGGTTTCAATAAGCAAACGAAACTATAAAGAAAAGAAGAACAAAACGTGACTTATTCAAGTGTGCGGGCTGTTTATAGCTTCGAGGCCGGCGAGGCGCTGCCGACGGAGGTGATCTCATCGTAGAGAAGTCTGTAGACAGGTAACAGCAACGAGTTAGCAATCTAAGTGCTTCCAGAGTTCACAATGACTGCCATGCACAGTTGGGGGAGGGCGGCGGGGAGAAACTCACGTCGTCAGGAAATCAGCGTAGTCCTCGCCAGTGACCTGGCCGCCAAAGTACTTCGTGGCGAGCGCAAACTTGTTGCCGGCGGGCGCCTTGGCCGCCAGCTGGTCGGCGCTCTCCTTGAGCAGGCGCAGCACGTAGGCCTTGTCGACCTTGTGGCCCTCGGCGGTGGTGATGCCGTGGCGCACCCACTGCCACAGCTGCGAGCGCGACACCTCGGCGGTGGCGGCGTCCTCCATCAGGTAGTTGATCGGCACGCAGCCGACGCCGCGCACCCACGCCTCCATGTAGCCCAGGCCGATGGTCAGGTTCTTGCGGATGCCGTCCTCGGTCACCGCGCCCGGCACGTTCATGTTCAGGAGGTCGTTGGCCGTCACCTGCACGTCCTCGCGGCGGATGAACAGCTGGTTGGGCGTCGGCATGTACTTGTTGAACACCTCCGAGGCGATGCCGGCCAGGGCGGGGTGAGCGACCCAGGTACTGCAGTACGTGAGGTGCGGTTAGCCTATGCTGTTCGGTGCCGGTTTCGTATACGGGGCAAGCCGGTGGAGACAAAAGAAAGGCAAGAGAGAGAGAGAGAGAGAGAGAGAGAGAGAGAGAGAGAGAGAGAGAGAACTTACCCGTCGTGGCCAGCGCGCACCTCGCGGAGCTTATCGGCACGCACACCGTCCATGGCGCGGTCGTTGGCCTCCTTGTCGTCCTTGATGGGGATCTGGGCGGCCATTCCACCCATAGCGTGCACACCACGCTTGTGGCAGGTCTGGATCAGGAGCTTGACCTGGAGAGAGAGAGAGAGAGAGAGAACAAAACACCATGGTTAGTAGGTTGAGACATCATACGACGTGAGGTGTACGGAAAAGAAAACCGGCTCGGCTTACATAGGCATCCATAAAGGGAGAGGTCATGGTCACCTGACCACGGTCGGGCAGCACAAACGACGGCAGCTGGCGGAACTTCTTGATGGTGCTGAAGATGTAGTCCCAGCGACCGCAGTTCAGGCCCGACGAGTGGTCGCGCAGCTCGTAGATGATCTCCTCCATCTCAAAGGCGGCCAGGATGGTCTCGATCAGCACGGTGCCGCGGATGGTGCCGCGGGGCACGCCGACGTAGTCCTGGGCGAGGTTGAAGGCGTCGTTCCACAGGCGGGCCTCCAGGTGCGACTCCATCTTGGGCAGGTAGAAGTAGGGGCCGAAGCCGCGGGCGAGCGACTCCTTGGCGTTGTGGAAGAAGTACAGGCCAAAGTCGAACAGGGCGGCCGACATGGGCTCGCCGTCGACGGTGACGTGCTTCTCGTCCAGGTGCCAGCCGCGCGGGCGCACGATCAGGGTCGGCAGGGGGCGGTCGGAGCGCAGCTTGTAGTCCTTGGCGCCGATCTTGAAGTCGACCTGGCGGCGCACGGCGTCGTACAGGTTGGCCTGGCCGCTGACCATGTTCTCCCAGGTCGGCGCGGACGAGTCCTCGAAGTCGGCCATGTAGGTCCACACCTCGGAGTTGAGGGCGTTGACGACCATCTTGCGGTCGGTGGGGCCGGTGATTTCGACGCGGCGGTCGAGCAGGCCGGGCGCGGGCGGGGCGCCCTTCCACGCGGCGTTCTCGCGGATGTGGCGGGTCTCGGGCAGGAAGTCCGGCAGCACGCCGCGGTCCAGCTCGGCCTGGCGCAGGCGGCGGCGCTCCAGCAGCGACTTGCGCGTGGGGTTGAACGAGCGCTGCAGCAGGGCCAGGAAGGCGAGGGCTTCGGGGGTCAGGATCTTGCGGTGCTGGTCCTGCACGGGCCCGAGCACGTTGACGCCCTGGAGGATCGAGTCGATGGTGGCCATTGTGAGGGGGTGGAAGAGAAGAGACGAGGGGAGATGAGTGAGGGTTTTGAGAGGTTAGACACAGACAGAGGTGAAAGGAGAGATAAGCCTGATAAGGATGACGTCGACGACACGATACAAGAGGGAGGAAGATGAGGGGAGAGGGGAGATGGAAGGATGCTATGATGCTAGAAAAAGAGAAGAAAATAGAAAGAAGGGAGAAAATCAGAAGAGAGAAGATGAAAGAAGAGAAGAGTCAAGAAGATGTCGGTCAGATGGTTTCCCGAAGGTCTTTTAGCCCCGGCCAGGCCAGCCGAGCTGGAGGACTTTTATATATAATATATATATATATATATATATATTAGGGCGGCCATCGGTAAGTCGCAGGTGCTTGGTTGGTAGCACCTGCTTCCGTTAGGCATGTGCTTGTACCTCCATGGCTCCGTGCAGCAGCTTTCGAGGTATCTCTCGGCCTGTACTGTATGGTCGCATTTCCGGGGCACCGCAAGCCGGGGGAAAGTGAATACGGGTTACTTTGGCTGACATACAAAGAGAGGAAGAGTCACGGGGCCATGTGATATTGGGGAATGTTCATGATTGACTCGACGACAGCTCTGCACGCCATGCATGGGCTTTGGGTGGTGGCCATCACCAAGAATGTGAGTGTCTTACCGACGCTTTCGGGTCGGGCCAACGGTTGTGTTATGCAATTATGCGTTCCCGGCTGGGTGGCGCTGAAGGGTACTTGTATGCATGTATCGGGGTTTTGGATGTGGGGAGAGAGTTCCTTCCTGGACGACAAACAACAATCTTGGGAGCTTCGATAGCACAGGAAAGTGTGACGGTCGGTCGCTCCTTTCTGATTGAGCTGCTCTGAAAGGATGTTTGTTGTCCGGCGTCGGAGCTTCACAGTCAGCAACGACGGCGATGGACGTATAAATAGCGCTGCCTTGCCCAATTGTTGGAGAAGTCGTAAAGAAAATTTTCATCTCTTCTCACAGCAATCTCAACTGCCTGTCCCTGGCTGAATGTTGTTAGGGCGAGAGTCCGGCTGCTGTTGTGCATTATCTTATCCTCCCCCCCAAGAAAAAATTGGTGCTGTTCGGCTGCGGCCACCGTGAGATCCGGGGACATCCGATCACCACAGTTCGTCGGGGCCGAGCGCGGAGGGTGCTTTCCAGCCAGCCAAAGAACGGCTTGTTATCGGGTGCACCCCCCGAGATCGGCGGCGTGCATATGACGAGATCTGCTTCGGTTGGTCATCACTACCATCAGCCCCTACCATAGCTTTTTCCCTTTCCTTTTTTTTTTTTTCGCAGGTGTTTCAATTGTTCTCAGCAATTGGATGTTGACGATGCAATTAATTAACACTACCCTCGCCCAAAAAAGAGAGCAAACGAGGAGGGGTCGTTGCGCCCCTGTTGTTGCATGCGGGGCATAGTGGCTGTTCCAGGACTTATGGACCCCCGATAAGTGCATTTCTCCGTCGTCATCGAAGCCAAGTTCCCGGGCTGGGTGGCCAATCAACACCGGCGTTCACATGCTGATAACTCTCTCTCTTTCACAGATTCCTGTCTCCGTCTCTCTCTCTCAGCCCAGGCTTTAACCCCGCGATCCTCCTGGTGGTCTGTGGCTCCGCTGCATTCTCGGCTTTGGCCCAGTTTATGTGTCTGAGGGAGCAAGCTCACATACCCGCGGCGAATTTAGGTGAGAAGAAAAAAAAAGCACGCGCCTTTTCCCCGGTCTAGCCGCCACCACCGAGCCGAGATCTTACATGCTGTTCATACTGTCCATATTCGGCCGTGGTCTGGTTGGCTGCGGCCTGGTCTGGTGTGTGTCTCACGCACATGTGCTTTCTGGACATCGCTCGTGAAGACGTGTGCATAGCTTCGGCATTGTCAGATGTCGGCTTCTGCGGTGTGCTTTTGGAGACACTCTCGGGGGTTTTGGTTTTGGGGGAACTGGTCAGAGACCTCCGAATTGGGAATACTCGTACACTTACTTCCCTTGGACGGTCATTTGCTTGTGGCTACTGACAAAGTGGTGATGCCGACGTGCGATCTCTTCCACGTCACGCCACGCCGGTTGCTTTAGTTTTCGTGCTATACGCCTCTATCTTGACTTCTCTCCGCTCCTCCACAAAAGCGACCGAAGAAGAAGCAGAAGATCCATCGGGATTAACACGAAAAAAAGAGAACCCAAAGTCTGTGTCTTCCCCTTCCCCGAACCCGTGAGAGTCCGTCTGTCCGGTCGCGCGAATCCATCTTTTCTTTCCTCCAGAGGCAGAAAAATAGAAATAAACATGGAACAGAGCTAAATCGCCCCTCTCCCCTCCTTCCCCCTCATTCGTTCCGTGACATTTCTCAAGATACATCCACCCCGAACTAAGCTCGAGAAAGAGTCTAGACTGTGCAATTAAGGACAACGGGAGAGAGAGAGAGGGTTTAGGTCAGTGGTTGTGAATTCCCTCTTTTTTTCTTTCTTTTTTTGGCTGCTAAAACCTCTCCGTGTTTGTCCGAGATGCCGAGGCGCCGCGACCGCGCTGTTGATTGGCTGGATTGCCGGGTTCCAGCAGCTGCAGCACTCCTCCAAGCCAAACCCACACGGGTCCCTCTTCTTCCAATAGGGTGGGTGACGAAGTCCACTGTGTATGTACTGTAGATACCAGGCGAGGGGGTGGGCATGTGTTGTGAATCACACGGAGAACAGACATTTGGAACACAGACACAAGCTCACTCACCCCCTCCGGTTCTTTCCGCCTGCCCGGACGTCCTCTTCGACCATAGCCGGAGACTTCGGCGAAAGGCACCGGCAGCGATGTTTTTCAACGGACAACTCGGTCAAAGGTGGCCTTTGTTGGGTCAATTGCCTCATAGGCGCCGACTGGAGTGACATCTTCAAGGCTGGGCTGTTCAGAACAGGAGAGGACAGTAGATGCACACACGCACGTTCAAGCTGGGGACATGTCTAGAAGTAGGCTCCGACAGCCACGATCGATCCGGCCGGCGTCCTGTGGATGGTGGCGTGCCTGCCACATGTCAAAACGGTCACCCATCAATCGGCCCCCAGACTTTGTCTCCGCGTATCCCACGAATTCACACCACACACCACACACGGCATCACCAACCTCCCAAGGGCAACTGGAAGAACCCCCAAGAATGATATTTGCTACTGCTCGTTAATCTCCGGGCGGACGAAAAAGAAAGAAAAAACCCCCCGCGAGAAAAAGGAAACTACTCTAGAGAAAACCGGCTGAAAAGTGGTGGTCCCAGGGACCAAGTCCGTGGCAGCAGCAGAAGTCCGATGTCTCACCGGGAAATAAAACCCTCCGAACACCCAAATACCAATCCAGTTCTTCCATATTCCCTTCCTCCTCCTCCAAGGCCGTCATGTACTACCGGCGATGAAGCAAGCAGCACGGGACATCCCCGGAGAGGAGAAGGGGGAAGAAAACCCCCAGTCCGGACCTGTAACTCCACGAAAAAAAAAAAAAAAAA
>LNGL01000033.1:182657-219729 GCA_001510565.1 Knoxdaviesia proteae
GGGGGACATTGCGACGAGAGAGTTAAGGGGGGGATGAGATGAAGGTGGTGTCAAAGGAGGGGAGGAGAGTGAATCTGGGGGGTTGAAGGTGTCGGGAGAGCGTTTGGAGTTGGGTTGCTGGAGGTCAGAAAACGAGATCGCTTAAGCTGAACCCTAAGTGGAAAAGAAAAAAAAAAAAGAATTAAAAAAAAAAAGCGAAACTCGGTACCTGCAATCCCCGCTTAAGTGCATTCCCCACAGTTATGTACTGCTCACCAACCGCGACTTGATGCGCTTCGGCTTACCTCGGGACTTCTTTTCTCGGCTTTCTTTTTGTGTGTTCAATGAATCAGTCCTTTTCTCAATTTCACATGCCACATCGGACAGCTTGTGAACCTGTTTGACCTGTCTCTCTTCTTTACTGGGGAGCTGATAGTGCAGATTTCGATCTTATGATACAAGCTTTTCTCCACTCATCAACCCGCATCTTCGTTGATCCGACTTTCTTACCCCGGAATATCGTGGGGATTATGGTGTGACGGCGTTTGTGTTGAGAGAAACGCGTTCCCCCTTTTCCGATTTATCCTTCCGAACCCGGCCACCGACCAGATCAGACCGCCTAGATGTCTCAGAAACCCAACAATGACACGTCGGCTCCGGACCTGCAGATTCTCGGAGACGAGATCACGCTGCAGCCCAGCGGCTATGTGAAGCCGGAAAAGGGGAGAGATGACGAGAAGGAGGAGGCGTTGATGAAGCATATGGCCCGGTTCCGGTCGGAGCCTCTTCAGTAGGTTTCTTCTTTCTTGGCTCATTGGTGATGCTGTTCTCGCACCTCCGGCTTTATCCTAACCTGGCTTGCCTTCTCCTCAAATCGCAGGTTCCTTCGCGAAGTATCGTTATATGTGTCCGGAACCGGATGGCGAGCCTACGACAACATCATCGGCCAGCCGATGTTCTACGCGGGCTTCTCCGAACAGATGAAGCAATCGGTCCTCTCGGCCCCACTGCTACAAGCCCGAATTACCGATCTCGCGCAAAAGCAGGTGGCAGCCGAAGAGCGCGACGGCCTGCTCAGCAAGAAGGGCAAATACTCGGCGGCGCGGAAAGCCCAGCGGCTGTCGGCATTGGAGACCGGGCTGCTCGAGCTGGCCGATGTGCTGACTGACCGCATGATCTGCAAGTTTGAGAGCAAGACGTTCATCCGCGGCGCATACTACCTGACCACGCAGTTGACGCTGCGGGCATACCACCAGGGCATCCACGTATCCAGCGAGGAGGTGCTCCGGCTGCGGAAAGTCGCCGAGGAGGCGCAGCGGCGGAAGCAGAGCATTGTGTTTCTGCCGTGCCACCGCTCGCACGTGGACTACGTGTCGTTACAGGTCATCTGCTACCGGCTGGGGCTCAGCCTGCCCACCGTTGTCGCGGGCGATAACCTGAATATCCCGCTTCTGGGCAGTTTCCTGCAACAGGCCGGGGCCATGTGGATCCGCCGGTCGTTTGGCGATGACGTGCTGTACACTACGCTGGTGCAGGCCTACATCGACACGCTGCTGCAGAAGGGGTACAACCTGGAGTGCTTCATCGAGGGCGGTCGGTCGCGAACCGGTAAGCTCCTAACGCCGAAATTCGGCATTTTGAGCTTTATCCTCGACAGTGTGTTGTCCGGCCGTGTTGAAGATGCCATCATCTGCCCCGTCAGTACGCAGTACGACAAGGTGATTGAGACCGAGGGCTACGTGACGGAGCTGCTGGGTGTGCCCAAGAAGAAGGAGAATCTGGCGGATTTCCTGTCGGGCGGATCTTCCGTGCTCTCGCTGAAGCTTGGCCGTGTCGATGTGCGGTTCCATGAGCCGTGGAGTCTGCGGAAGTATATTGATCAGCAGCTCCCGCAGATCACATCCCCGGCGCCGCCGGCTGATCTGGGTCCTGGCGGCGGGGCTGAAGCCATTGCGGTGCGCCAGCTGATTCTGCGCAAGCTTGGGTACCAGGTGCTGAGCGATATCAACGACGTCTCGGTGGTGATGCCGACGGCGCTGATCGGAACGGTGCTCTTGACTCTCCGTGGCCGCGGTGTCGGCAAGGAGGAGCTGATGCGGCGCGTGGAGTGGTTGACGTGCCGTGTGCGGGCCAAGGGCGGGCGGGTGGCTCACTTTGGCAACGCGCCGCTTTCCGAGATTGTCGATCGTGGCCTGGACGTGCTGGGCCGCGACCTAGTCGGCGTGGTCGATGGCCTCGCCGAGCCGACATACTACGCCGTCGACCGGTTCCAGCTGTCGTTCTACCGCAACATGACCATCCACCTATTCATCTCTGAGGCGCTGGTGTGTGCCGCCATGTACACCAAGATCAAGCAGGGCGGCGGCCCCGCGGTGCAGGCGATCTCGTACGAGGAGCTACGCAAGCACGTGCTGTTCCTGTCGAGCATATTCCGCGGCGAGTTCATCTTCAAGGGTAATGGCCTGGAAGAGAACCTGGAGCAGACGCTGCTGGGGCTAGAGGCTGACAGAGTCATCCAGCTGGAGCGGGAGCCGGCCGCCCCTACGGCCGAGGCGCAGGCGTCGCCGAAGCAGCGGATCGTGAAGCTGGGGTTGTCGGATGACGAGCGTCGGGCCGGGCGGGAGAACTACGATTTCTACTGCTTCTTGATCTGGCCGTTCATCGAGTCGAGCTGGCTGGCGGCGGTGTCGCTGATGGGCCTCACGCCGCCGGCGGAAGTCCAGCAGCAGCAGCAGAAGCAGCAGCATCAACAGCAGTCGGATCAGAAGCTGGATCAGAAGCCGGCGGCCGAGGGCAGCGAGGACATCTGGATCGACCTGTCCAAGGCGCACAACAGCGCACAGCTGCTGGGCAAGACGCTGTACCACCAGGGCGACCTGAGCTACTTCGAGTCGGTGAACAAGGAGACGCTGAAGAACGCGTACCTGCGGTTCGAGGAGGAGGGCATCATCCAGGTGGTCAAGTCGCGGGAGACGAAGACGCCGCCGCGCATGCGGGTGACGCCGGAGTGGCGGGCGCCGCGGGCCCGCGGGGCCGCGGGCGGCGCGCTGCGGGCCGAGGGCCGGCTGTGGGACTTTATCGAGGGCATTGCGGCGTGTCGGCGGGAGGGCAAGAATCGGCGCGACGGCGCCACGGTCGGCGCGCGGGTGCTCCGGCTGGCGGACGAACTGGGGGCCAAGTTGTTTGCGGAGGCGCAGGCGCGCGAGGGCCGACTGAGTAAGGAGGACGAGGCGGAACTGGCGGCGAAGAGCGCCAAGGGCGGCGATCGGCGGCGGAAGCTGGACAAGCGGGCTTCGCACCTGTAAGGAGAGGTCCGCTACTCAGTGCAAGGAGTGGTTGGTATCTTTATTAACTGCGTGTTTTGTTTACAGCTCGCAAGAGGTTCAAGCGATGACGAAAAGAGTGTATGGTAGCATGGTTGACGTCACATATCCGGGTATTCAGGCGCGATTGCATTCGTATTTATAAATATATAGTGTACATGATATGATATACAAGACCTGGCTGAAAAGAAATGTCTAGGACAATATAGTCCCATCTATATCCCAATGCCGAACGAAGTCAACAAAAAGGAAATGCTATGCTGGATTATACGATACAGAGACAAATAGTCCGTCTACTCTGTTGATGGCTTCGGATCTAGAATGATGTTATCAATCAGACGGACCAGCGGGCCACCACTGTGGCCGAGATCTTCGCCGTCGCGCGGCTCCTCAACCGGCAACATGCGCACCGCACCGCTGAGAATGGCGCCGCGGGCGGGGTCGATGTGGTCGATCTCCTGCATCGACTCCGGGTCGGACAGCGCCAGGTAGTCGATTTCGAAGAGCACGCGGTCCGGCGGGGCCAGGGCGGACTGCTCGGCGAGGATGGCGTCGGCGGTGCGCACGGCCTCGCCGAGCACGCGGTCGCGCGAGCGGTGGCCGGCGGCGCGATAGGCGGACTCGGCGGCGCGCAGGGCGCGGTTGAGCACGGTGGCGACGGCGCGGCGGCGGGGGCCGAGGTACATGTTGCGCGAGCTGAGGGCGAGGCCGTCGGCGGCGCGCACGGTCGGCACGACGGCGACGTGCAGCGGCATGAGGAAGTCGGCCACCATGCGGCGGATGACGACGGTCTGCTGCACGTCCTTCTGGCCGAAGTACACGCGGTCGGGCTGCACGGCGTTGAACAGCTTCATGCACACGGTGGCGACGCCGCGGAAGAAGGTTGGGCGCGACGCGCCCTCGAGCACGTCGGCCACGGGTGTGATCGTCACGAAGCTGCCCTTGGAGTCGGCTGCCTGGCCCGGGAAGCCCGACGGGTACATGTCGGCCGTGGACGGCGCGAACACCGCGCTGATGCGGCCGAGCATTGCGCCCGTGTCGGCGAGCTCGCGGTCGAGGGCTGCGAGGGCCGCCATGTCGGCCGCCCAGGTGGCCGGGTACGAGGCCAGGTCCTCGGTCAGGCCGAACTGTGCCGGGTTGATGTACAGGCTGACCACCACGTGGTGGGCTTCGGCCGCGGCGGCGCGGACGAGGGCGAGGTGGCCGGCGTGCAGGGCGCCCATGGTCGGCACGAGGGCGACGATGCGGCGGTCGTGGGCGAGCGGGCGGCGCCAGGCGCGCAGGGCGTCGACGGAACGGAGGATGCGGATGGAGGTTGAGGGGACCTTTTCGGGGGTGGACGACGAGGGCGACGGCTTGCAGGCCGACCGGGGGGGGGTGGACGCCATTGTGCGGGTACGGCTTGGGGATGGTCGTGGCGGGCTCAAACGGAGCTGGGGGTGATGGGATTGGCGGGTGGGAGAGGGGATGTGGGCGGCGGCGAAGAGCGAAAAGGCGCGCAACGCGGCTCGGGGCGCGTGGAGGGCGGACACGGGGCGGCGGCAGGCCAGGCCGGCGAGGCGCGCGGGCATAGTCTCGGAGCTTTGGCCGGGTCTCGGAGGTGGTCGTGTGAGGGACAAGAGTTGGGAATTGTGTGGTGGGAATCGGTGTATAGGGGGGGAAAGAGAAGAGGGGGAAAGAAGAGAAAGAAGAGAAAGATTAGAAAACAAAAAGTCAAGGAGGGGACACCTCAGTTGGGCGGAATTTATAGATTGTTGGTGGAAGAGGAGACTCCCCCCCGGGAAATAATTTGAAAGCTGTGATGTGAACTTCGGCGAAGATTCAAGGCCAGTTGGATGATCGTGTCTTTTTTTGTCGCACTTGTTGGTGGGGTTTAACCCTACCTGTGAATTTTGGTGGGGCGATCTGGCAGGTGGCTGCAGGTGGTGACGGCTGCTAGTCGAAAGGGCTGTCTAAGGGACCTGCCCTGTAAGTGCGCTGGCTATGACGATAAAGACGAAGAAGGGGACGGCAAGGAGCTTGAACGGTGAACGGTGGAAGAGCAGAGCACTGGACTCACTCTGGGAATCCGACGTCGGCACTCGGTCCCCTCGGCATATTCGCCCCCAAAACATGGAGAAAGCCCCAGAACGGGAAACTAGATGAAGGGGGAAATCCAATCCCGTTTCCCGCAGCAGCACCAGCCGGAGTTGGAGATTTATTGCCTTATCACTTCGATATCACTTCGATATCACTTCGCGCCTGTATGCCGTGCACATCGGCCTGGTTACCCTGGAACGCCGCCGAAAGCACTGTCCGGTATCACGACATCAGAGGCAATCAAAATGGAAGCTTCACTTCACGGCACTGTTGAAAAGGAGTCTGTATGGTCCGTGGTTCTATCTAGACTTCCACTCCCCCGCTACGCTCGTTCCGATCGAGAAAAGCCCAGCACGCCGTCTATCCGTGGTACACCGACCGCACCGTGCCGTCCTCGGCCAAACACACGTTCACGCGCGACGAGTCGAAGTCGCGCGTCACCACCTGGCCGGGCTGGATCACGCGGGTGTTTTGCGGCAGGTCGCGCTTGGAGAAGCTCTGTCGACGGGGCATTCGGCAGACAGTCAGCCATGCTATCAACGGCAGCGTCGGGGACAGGACGCGGGGCAGGCGGAATCACTCACGGTGGCGGTCGCATCTGACTCGGTCAGGGTCTTGCCCAGCAGCTTGGTCGTCCACTGCTCGATCTCCGACGCGGTCAGCTCAGGCACGACGAGAGGCATGGTTGGATGCTGGTGTTTGTTTTGTGGATGTTGGTGGCGGTTGCGCTGTGTGGCTTGTATGTTGTGGAGCTCGAGATCTTGATCCTGCGGGATGGAATCGGGGATTTCGCTTAACGAGTAAGTCACAACGAATAGGGACTTGTGTGAATGAAACGATGGTGTATGAGGAAGAGGGAAAATGAAAGAGAGAGAGAGATCGGCCAAACAGACCATCGTCGGCTCTTAAATAAGAGGAAAAGCTCTCCCTCCACCACCAATGAGAACGCACCGCTGTGGGTTCGAGTTTACGTCGGCGCTGACGCATGCAGCGTGTAATGCACTTTGGGAGTTCTCACGTGATGACGGGAGGCTGAGGCAGCCCAGGCCGATTCCGGTGTGTGTCACACAAAGGAGCAAAGACCTTGGGGTGGAGGTTCCTTTACTGATTCAGTGAGGCAGGCTGTCGAGACACTGCGGTCACTTCTTATTTTCCTGGCTACACAGCTGGTAACCCGGCGTGAGTCCTCCTTACGAGCAAACGTGAGGTTCGTTTACACACCAGGGTTACACCCTAGACATCCACCTTCTCTTAGGGCTTAACCCTCCCGACTTACACCCTTGAGCCCTGAGCACGCAGAAAAGTCTATTGCAATATACTCGTACCGTACAAACATACCGCAGTCTTCCCATGACAAGACCGTTCGAACCAAAGACAGGAAGAAAAAGCAGAATACCGACCCAAGCCCCCCCAAAGAAAAAAAGTGAGAGAAGAAAAGACAAAACCCCTCTAAAGGACAGAAAAACGTAGAAACAAGCCGTTATACAGATTCCGAATAGTCCCCTCCTCCCCCCTCCTGCGCACGCGTAGACCGAAAGAAAACAAAAGAAAAGGAAGAGAACCAAAGTTACCCGATAACCCGCTCCACCCAGCCCATAAACCCGCGGTCCTGCACCAACAGCTCCATCGCCGGCCGCGGAATCGTCAGCAGCACCTCGTACACGTCGGAGTCGGCGCGCGCCGGCAGAATCAGCGTGCCGCCGAGGTTCCACGCGTCCTGCGGCCGGCGCACGCTCTCGGCCTGCTGCCGGTGCGAGTGGCGGGCGCGCGTGTTGCCGGAGAGGTTCCAGACGGCGTCCGCGCCGATCGTGCGCCACGTGTTGAACGCCAGGTCTTCCGGCGTGCGCGGGTCGAACGAGAGGCCGATGCTGCGCGGGTCGGGCGCGGCTTCGACGAGCGCGAGGCGGCGCTGCACGAAGCGCTCGTCGACGGCCCGGATCGACTGCTCGACCTTGCGGGTGACCGAGGCGAGCGCGCGCATGGTCACGGCCTCAGCACTGCTGGCGTTGTTGTTGTGGTGGTGGTGGTCGTTGGTTGTTGTGGTACTGTCACCGTTAAGGTATGTCGGGCGGATCGCCCCGTTCTCGTTCGCCGCCGGTCCGAACTCGCCGCTGCCGAAACTCTCGGTGTCCGACGAATCCTCGTCGTCGTCGCTCCGACCCCGTCCGGTGCCGTTCGCCAGGCCTGCGGCTCCGTAAGTGCCCCCGTGGCTGTTGCCACCCGCGGCGACAAGCAGCTCGCTGTACGCCACGGGCGTCATCACGAGGGCGGCCGCGTTTCCGCCGTACTGCTCGTTAGTGTCCCGGAAGGCGCGGTAGGTCCAGTTGACGATATTCATAAGCACGCCCTCCCGGACCGCCGCCGATGCACGCCGCGACCGGCTGCGCGTGCGCGGCACCATCAGCCCCTTTTCCACCTGGCTGCGCGCCTTGACGGTGTGCGCCCACACGAGCGCCGACAGACACGTGTAAGCCGACGGCTGCTGGCCGCCCGCAAAACCCGACGGCGACGCCGCTTCAATGCGGGTGCTCAGTTCCTTGATCTTGTCGGCCGTGAACACAAAGATGCGCCCGGTCTTGTCGTAGTCGTTCATCGACGGGCCGCCGGGCTGCATGATCGACTGGTTCGGGCCCGACGTCGTACAGTCGAATGTGAACTCCGGGCACTCCTTGAGAAGATCGGCAAACGCGTCCGCGCCGCAGACGGTGTCCGGCTGCGCATTCTGGGCCGGCTGGGTGAACGAGAGGTCGCGGCTGGTCTTGTAGGCAACCTCCTCGCCACAGGTCTGGGCGGCAAAGGCCTTGATGAACGAGTCGAGGCAGGCGCCGTCGCCGAACGCATGGTGCAGGTAGATGCCGAGGAGGAGGCCCCCCTGGATGAAGAAGGCCTTTACGGCCACGGCCGGCGGGCCATACTTGGCGTTCTTCGAGCTGATATCTCCAGCAAAGGGGGAGAAGCGGGGGTGCACAAAGGCACCGGGAGGGAACGACTGGGCGCGCAGCTGGCTGTAGGAGATTCCGAAGCTCTCGCGAATGTCTTCTTCCACGAACGGGATGGTGGCGCCGGTGGATCCGGGCTTCACGGACACCCAGCCCTGTCGGGAGCCCAGGTGGAGCCGGCCGGCGAGTTCCGGGTGGCGTGCAGCGAGAGCGGCCAGGGAGGTGCGGAGATGGGTCGAGACGGCCTTGGTGGCTGCGGGACTGTCGGAGGCGAGCGGGAAGCAGAGCATGTAGCGGACATGGACGCGGGAGGAGATCTGGTCCCACGTGGACAAGGCCACCGACGGCTGCTGCTTGGGTTTCATTATGGTGTTTACCAGATAGGATACACCCGGTAGGTTAACACAGCATATTTCTGGCTCAGACATGTTAGCAAAGGTGACAATCGAAGCATTGGGAGTTGAGGCTTCGAGATCGAGAGGTATTCGAAAGGGGAGATTGAAGGGAAGAGTTTGAGGCGGAGAGGACTTTTTTTTCTTTTCTAAAAGAAGATTTAAAGGGGGCAAAAAAACAGATAGAGAGTGATTTTTGCCCTGGTATTTTTTTGAACTTCAAAAAAAGAAAGTATCATGTGTGTGTGTGTGTGTGTGTGTGTGTGTGTGTGTGTTGTGTATGTGCGTTTGTTCTGTGTAGGGGATCAGGGGATGGAGGGAGGAAGAAAAGAAAACAGAAGGAGATGGCTCTTACCAACGAGATGATATCAGATGTTCGGGGATTTCCCAGGCGGCCAAGAAGAAACATAAATAAACCTGGGGCAGTGCGTTTCCAGATGCAAAGTGATGGTGTATATGCAATGCACCTATACACAATGGTCCCGTTTTCCAAGACCACGCGGGTCGACGATCAAAAGCCCCCCAGATTCGCGCTCTCTCTTTCTCGGTCTAGATCCCGAAGGTTGTGTGTGGGCTGGCCCGTTCGATTTCTCACAGATATAGTAGACAGCACAATGTTGCCCTGCCCTTCCCATTAGCTCGCATCCATACAAGCGTGTGCTCTTCTTCGTCTCCCTCAAACCCCTTTTTGTGTTCAACCCGCCACACACACACACACACACACACACGCTCGCGTTCCCCGTGTCGGCAGAACCCAGCTAGCGGGCGGAGGGTTAGGAAAAGTGGTTGCAGGCAGAGAGAGACTGAAGGAGGGAATAGAAGCCCGCCAACACACACCCAAAAAATAAAATCAAATAAAAACGCCACCAAATGGGGATGGCAAATGGCTGACACCGGAACAGGGGAAAACGACACAACGAGAAAAAGAAGAAGAAAAAGAAAGAACGGGAAGACAGACAACAGGTCACCGTTGCAGCCTGGGTTCTATCTTGGAGAAAGCGGATGCAAGATGCATAAGCCGGCGAGCTGGTGTAATCTCAGTGTGGGTATTTCGGGGGAAGGCCAACGCAAATCCAACGGAGGGAGGGAGGGCAGCTTAAGCGAGGCTCAAAAGGATGCAGCAGGAGACAAACGGAGAGCGGATGTGGAGAAAGATCCGGCTGAGGATGCTGGTGAAGCTGAAGAGGGAGAAAGAGAGATATAGAGAGAGAGAGGCGAGAGAGACCAGGGCTGGACTTACATATACACATGAAAGTTCCCGCCGGGCGATGAGAAATGAAAACCCGGGCTGTGAGATGTTGAAGAGGCAAAGATCTTAGTAGATGATAAGGTATCAGAAAGTGGAGAGAGGTGGTATAGTCAGAAACCCAGCAGGGAAGACGAAGGATGGGGAAGAGAGGAGAGAGAGAGAAGGGGGGCAAAGGACATATAAAAAGCCCGGACACTCGTTCTTAACGAGCCCAACAGCTCCAGATCTTGGTCTGCGTGGGAGGACTAAAACAAGGAAGAAAAGCCCATCACAGTTACCCAAACGAGAATACCAGAACAGTTAAAAACGGCGGCCCGAACATGGCGTGTCAGGAATATCACGGGTAGCAGGCAAAGTCCACACACAGGCACACAAAGATGCAGGGACAATCCCAGCTAGCCCAGGCCAGGCCTTGAGGCTTTCCACCTTTTGCACCCACACTGCACAGTACATACCACACACACATATATGGAGGATACACCATCTTGGAGAGAGGATGCCTCCTCTTTTCGTTCTCTTTAGGTCCTCCTCTCCCCCCCCAGAACGGGCTCCATACGAGGGGGAAACAGCAGCGCAGAATAGGCGCTGGGCCTAAGTGGGAACCCGGCATCATCAAGTTGCCAGGGGACAGAACACAGCTGCATGTAAAAAAAAAAGAAGAGGGCATATGTGAGATTCCAGATTGGGAGGGATGCATGTGGTGTACTGAACCGACGTGTTAGTGGGATCTGGATATAGCCCGGTCTGTCTGTGTAGGCATGTCATTCCGCGCTCAGGGGAGGGCACATGAAAATGAGAGAGAGAAAAGGGGGTTGGCAGCCAGCCCATTGACAGAGGGCAAAGACCCCGGGCCTGCTCTTCCGGACCCTTCGTTCCTCTGATGTGTCCGTCTCTCTCTCTCGTTCTTGATCCTCCCGACGGTTGAAAAAAGAGGGCCAAGAACGAACCCACACACACCCACCACAAGAAAGGAAAGAAAAAAAACAGATCATATCGACAAGTAAGATTTCGCCATTTTCCGCCAGTCGTGGGCCGGATGGAACGGTAGACTTTAAACACACAGAGAAAAAACACCGAGTCCGCAAACTCTACCTGCTATATACCACGTCAACGTTCCAGTACATGAAGAAGGCAGAGAGACTGACTGTGACGCTGGGGATGGAAGTGGGGGGGAGGAGGAGGAGGAGGAGGAGGAGGAGGGAAGTAGCCCGGGCGCAGTGAGAGACCCAGAAGAAGCAATGAGAAAGAGAGATAAAGAGAGAGAGGGGGGGGGAGACAGGGAACAGCAGGCACTGATGCCATCACCTTGACAGGGACGAAGTGATTTTCTTCGTGAAAAGCCAGATCCAGTTATAAGCCATGTACGTATCTGCTTATCTACTTATCTGCTGATATCACCAGCAAGGGTCGAGGGAAAAGGGAAGCGGAAGGGCCATCCGCGCTCTCAGAAGCAACCGAGAAGAAAGGAAAAGGAAGAACGCAGAAACAGAAAGTGTGTCGTGCATGTTAGTCTGAGAGACCAGGGGAGGGACGTGGGTGTGTGTGTGTGTGTGTGTGATGATGATGTGACGGGCCTTCATCTGAGATCACAGTCAATGGAGGAAAAAAACAGAGACCCCGGGATTAACATTATCGTCTCAGCAGGTTGCTTAACAGACAGAAGAAAACAGGGCTTCGTCGTTTGAGTCTGTGCCGAGGAAGATAAAATTAAGATAAGATAAAAATAAGATAAAATAAAATAAAATAGTGAGGCACCATTTTCGCCGTTTTCGAGATTTCGATCAAGGCTGGGGATGTGATTGGTCGGGGTGGACACGGTTTTGGCATCCCAATCCACGGATCGTTGCAGTTTTTCTTTTTTGGAGCTTGCTCGGCGGGAAACAAAAAGATATACATCTGTAATATATATATGTATAGGGTAAAGTCAATATTTTTGACCAGGGCGAGAGACACAGCGTGAGAGAGGGAGAGAGTGAGAGAGGGGGAGAGAGCGAGAGAAATAAAAACTCCCGTGAAGAGGAACACACACACACATGGCGCGCGCAACAATGGCGGTTTGCGGGATCGAGCCGAGCCACCGCGGACCAAGACACACGGCCCTTTTTTCCTTTCTTGCTTCCCTACTTCCCTGCTTCCCTGCTTCCCTGCTTGCTTGCTTGCTTGCTTGCTTGCTTGTTGTGTGTGTTTCTGGGTGTTGGTTGCGTGTGAATAAGGGTGAGTGTGGGTGTGTGTCTCTTCCGTCCGGGCTTGTCTCCTTTCAGTATCTTTTTGACAACCCGTGCACCTTGCCCGCGTCCTCCGTCCCATTCCTATCCGGTCTTTCTCGTGTTGATATCACGACACCCACCACCAGCTACTCCCCCCTCCCCTCCCCCTCTGTCTCTCTCTGTTTCTCTCATTCCCGCTGCTCTCTTGTTCTCACTTCATGCTATTAAGATGGAGGAGGGGGGGGGTCTTGCATAGTCTGGCGAGTCAGAGACAGAATACCCGGTCACTCTGACATGCGGTGCAGGAAGTAAGTGGCCACCGCCACCGCCACCAGGCATACGAACCAGGGCGCGTCGAATGACGAACGGAGGTGCCAGCCGCCCGCTGGGAGCAGTATCTCGAGGGGACCGTCTCTTGTCCTTTGCCGGGCCTGTGTGTGGAGGTATCGGCGTGTCTCTTAATCAGCGTGTCTTTTTGTGATATTCCCGCATATTCCCTCGCGGAACTCCAGACGAGGGGGAAGAGAGACCAGAAGAAAAGGGAAAGCAAAAAAGAAAAAAAAGAGTTGCCAAACCCTGTCAGCTGTAGCTAATCACTCTCAGCCACATCGAAAGAAGCGAAATGGCCTGCAGGCGTCTGTGCAGCATGGCATAGCAGACCGCCGTCCGGCTTTCTTCACCTCTGTCTTGCCTTTCTGCTCGTCTCGCTTGGGGGGTTCTCGCCTTTCGCCTGGCGTGTCGTGACAGATACAACCCACACACACACACACACAGAGAGAGAGAGAGAGGAAGAGGATCCGGGAGTTTGGTGTGTTGCTGTCCTGAGTGTAGAGTCAGTCTCTCCCCCTCCCTCTCTGAACTCCCAGACAGTCTCTTTCTTTCTTCCCCTCTCTATCTCTTCTCCCCCCTGGCTCCGCTCGCTCGCTCGCGCCCTGGCACATGCGGGATAGGGCCTGGCTCCAGATAGTTTTCAGGCATGGGAAAACACTGGAGACCAGCGTTCCCACTCACTCTTCTTCTCAGAAAAGAAAAGAGAGAAAAGAAAAAAGACAGGGCAAGAGAACAGCTTCCCATTGCACTCTGTCTTGATATCTCCATCTCAGTCGGGAGGTGCTTGAAGCTAGGCCCACTGTGGAAAGAAAAAAACAAGGAATACCAACCAAGCTCTCTCTTTCGTCTGTATCCCCTCTTATCCCATTTCGTTCCCTTTTTTTTTCACCTCTCGGCTACGGCTGCGCACACCCGGCCGCTAAGGATTTTCCCTTTTGTGATATTCTTGGCTTGGTGGTTCCCCGGTTTGGCCTTTTTTCTTTTTTTTGTGAGTCCTTCGAAAAAGGAAGTACGATACACGAACCGCTGTGAAAGAAAAGTCTGGAATGGAGGGTGGTATCCAAGCTGCATTTTGTACCTGTTTAAACGAAGAAAAAGCAGACCTAGGTTCGTGTTCTCCCGTCCAATAAATTGGCGTCTAAGTGAAAAGAGAGAGAAGTAGACAGAGACAGAGAGAGAGGAGGAGGACACCAATTGTGTGTCTTCTGGCTTGCCCCCTCTGGAGATACCAAAGGCCCACTGCCGTCGACCTCCAAGCAGCCAACACCACAATGCAATTGTTCATCTGATCTGGACTTCCGGTGGACGGGGGAGGGGGCAAAGGACGAAATATAACTGCATGAATTACCCAGACGAGTGGGGACACCCACAACATACCATAGCACGCCCACTTCACTACATCGTGTGTTCTGCTTTCTGTGTGATTTCCCTTCCAGGACTTGGTGGGGGAGAACAACAAACCAAAATCATGGCACCGATTCTAGCGAATGGGCTGAGGGCGGGGAACGAAGAGAAGCGGAGCGGGAGGCACGTCGACGTGTCAGATTGCCACTTCACAGCAATACTAACACACCTACGCGATGATTATGTGCAGGTATATCGAGTTTGGTCCACACCGGAAAGATACCTGGCGGCACACACTTACACTCACACACAATGCTTATCTCGAAGGTTCTATCGCCGAGATTAACCCCCCCCCTTCCCGGGCAGCGGTGATGATATTAGCGTTTTATAGACATGGCTTGCCGGAAATGGCATGTCTGTGTGATTCACCGCGGAGGTGGTGGGCGTTTAGAGAGGAGAAAGCTTGGACACGGAAACGGCAGAGGGGCGGCTCTTTTGGTTCTCCTGTGCTTTTTTCGAAATGGATCTGAGAGTAATTATATCTGAGTTGTGGAGAAGAAGATGATATGACATAGCACTACCCGCTCAGTGTCTGGTTATCTTCCTGGTGGAGGGGTTCTGGTGCCTTCAGGTCACCGGCTACTCGGGGGGCTACTTGTCCGTTGTTCGTGCACGCGTGAAGCGGGTAACCCGGCGGGTGGAATTTCAGTCAAAATCATTAATTCCCACTTGATCCTCCTCGGTCTGTCTGCTGCACCTGCACTCTTTCAGAAGCCGGGCCACGGCGGCAAGCGGCATGCCTCACGACGCAGCACTGCAAACGAACAGCTGCAGCAGATTTGAGCAATCCTCGCTTAACCACGCTGGTCTGATTGGCTCCCCCCTTCAGCTTGGTTGGGCCGTCATACTTTATATATATATATATATATATATATATATATATATATATACCAACAGACACACTGAACAGTTGAACACAATGATCACATGCCTCACCTCCCAAAAGCCCGGTCGCCGGAGCTGGACGATCACCACGTCGATGGTCGGAGAGTTCATAGGTGTGGACGACCAACACGTCACAAAGAGGCCCTGTACGACCGGCCAGAGTGTCCAAAAAAAGTGTAGATCCTCCCTCCTGTCAAAGTGGAAAGGCTAACTGGACTAAAATTAGTCTGTAGAACAGCATCTCCTCCATCCCGGCCTACTCTCCGACTTGGACTGTGCCCTAGATCGAAGGACATCATTATATGGGCCGACGAGTTCAGCTGCCGGAGGGAACCGGTTTTTTTTTCCATCTTCTTCAGGTCTACCGGCCTTCTCCTTCATCTGTCGCGTTATTTTTATTCCTCAGCCCGTCGGGCAAGCTTTGTGTGTTGATACTCTCGTCCTTCAAACCCGGCAGCGGTTGGGCATCGATCCATCCCACTCACAACCCCGCCGCCGCCCCCCGGCTCGCTGTTGTTTTCTTTGCTTCACATGCACACGCCCTCCCTGCGAGGTGATGAGAAGACGACAGGACAGGTGTTTCATAGCATGGTCCAGATATACGTAGTATGTGGTATGTCTGTACAGGATGTATGGATGCACATATAAGTGGCGTGTCTTATATCCGTATATCCGCATTGTCTGCCGTCACTAGACTCACCACGCAGCACACAGTCTCCAAGGACGGACTGACTCCAAGCCGTGATATATAGCGAGTCTGGTCATATCTTTGGGGGTAAGGGTCTCGGCTGGCAGGTGAACGGTCTTCTCACAAACACAGACTTCCCTTTGACGAGTCCCCGCCCCGGGCAGATATCGAGGTCTAATGAGCATCTGAGGGATGTCCGGGTTGATGGCAAACGATGATGGATTCCTTCGGTTCTGCTCACGGACGTATCCTTTCTGTCCAGGACTGCAGTCTAGTATACCGACTTGGGGGCGGCGGTAAGGTCGCCCATCCAACGTCCCTCCAAGCACGGGAGGTCGAATATCGGCCAAACCTCAAGGACGATCACAAGCAACCGAAAATACATTGAGAACCGCACAAGTCCGAAATGGAAAAAGTCGGTGTGATAAGAAGCAAACGCCTCCCGAGTCTCGGGGGGAAACCCGAAGAAAAAAGAGATCAATCAGTTAAGGAATGTCGTCAACCACACACACACACACACACACACGTTTCTTTTGATTTCCGGGCAGCGAGGGAGGGCTTGATCTTGTGCTTGGCGACCCCAACCACAGCTGAACGCACACACGCACACAAAATCTTTCAGAATAACAAAAAAGAAAAAAAAGAAAAAGAAAAAAAAGAACGTCACACCCGTGTCTCACTCCCTCTCCGGGACATTACATGCCTCCCACGGCCTCCTGCATGGACGAGCAACAACTCCCGGAACATCCTCTCTTCTCCCCCCGAGACACAACGTATACGGTATCTGTCTATCCATACTGTATCTGCAGTATCAATCCCAGACCGCCTTACGGGACAAGTTTGTGTCGTCGCAGTGCTAGTCGTGTGGCAGTCTTTTTTTTTTTTTTATGTAGGCGATCTATCCCGTACAGCATGCAGGTGCACTTTTTCGTTTTGCTTGTCTTGTTCCCCTGCTTCCCCTTCCTGCGTTCTCTCCCCTTTGCCTTTCTATTCACACGCAGCTTGAGGGGTGGCTGGCCACAGGGCTTGGCTCTGCCGCGTGCTGGTGTTTGCCTCTCCCTTCGCAAACCTCGTCACACAAAAAAAAGAATTCAAAAAGTGACGTGTATCCCGTCCCCTCTTCTTCCTTTTTTTCGGTGCCACACCGTGGTGGTCCGTCGGATAATCCCTTATGTGTATATTCCAATGGGGAAACCCAGACTGGCCGTGACGGGCTGAAAAATAAGGAAAGATAATGAAAACCGCCGTGATGGCCGTCGTTTTCAGGAATGTGCAAAGCAAACCGCATAAGGACATGCACCTTTTCTGTTTCCTTATTTGAAGAGAACACGTCAGTTCATCCGTCTCAACCATGGGAATACTCTCCGTCGGCGTTTGCCTAGCCGTGCTTCCTTTATCGAGGCGGTGAGATGCCCGAGATGCTGTGTGCGCCGCCCAGAAAATCTCGGGTGGGCTTTGGGTTCCTTTTGTTCACACTTCGCTTGTTTGGGCGTGTCGTCGATCGGGCAAGGTCAACTTGGTTCGTATTCATTTTTACTCTGTTCCCCCGGTCCCGAAGGCAGCGGGAGAAGCCGCCGCCACTCAGAGACGGGGTAACGAAGAGAGGGATCACCTAAAAGAAAAAGAAAAAAAAAAGAAAAAAAGGAAAAAAAAAGCCACTGAAACGCGCAGACAAGAAAAGATCGGTCAAAGGCAAACATTCCCTTCCATAGCCCAATCAACCGCCTGGCAGGGCCATCGCTGCTTTCAGAGCAGTCGACAGCTGTGGTGTTTCACTCTTTTAAAGCACACGCTCCGTGCCGATGCCTCTGCATTCCAGTGGAACGAAGGACGGAAAACGGCTGCAGTTACTGGATCTTCTTCAGCTCAACATCGCTGCAGTACATCCAAATAGGAGCTAAGTCAGCGCTGTCCCTTCTGCTGTGAACACGGTCTTGGGGAATGGATAGAGACTCACAAGATCAGACTAGCTCCAGGGGGAATGTGGCCGGGGAAACCGCTGCAGACGAAACGTTGTTAGAGAACCTTCACTCTCA
This sequence comes from Knoxdaviesia proteae, assembly GCA_001510565.1. Lineage (NCBI taxonomy): Eukaryota > Fungi > Ascomycota > Sordariomycetes > Microascales > Gondwanamycetaceae > Knoxdaviesia > Knoxdaviesia proteae. The sequence goes on from LNGL01000033.1 coordinate 200,169, forward strand.
CAGTACCAGCCACAAGATGGTCAACTTACCGGTCACCGTATCCGAAGTCGCTGCAATATGGGAGGAACAAGAGAGGCCATGTCAGTCGAAACAGTGTCCAGAGGTTGGCTTTAGGTGTGTGGAGCATGGCAGAGTGGCATTCCCCCCAGCACCCAACCCACAGGCAGATAGCCTCGTCGGGCCGAAACCCATCGCACGACAGCTGCAACCGGGTTGGGTTGCGGGCTGAGGCTCTGCCCAGCGGGCACTGATGTGGGGGGCAACACGTTCAAAACACACGAACCTGGTAATGTCAAGAGTGGCCTTCTCGCCAAGCTTCATGGTGACAACACCCTCATCCCATCCTATTTTCCGGGCCCAGTCAACAACAAAGTCAGTATAAGTGTCAGGAGAGTGGCGAGTGGTGGGGAAACTTCGGGATACGGACCCCGGATGACCTGGCCAACGCCGATGCGGGTGAGGAAGTCGCCCCGGCCGACGGACGAGTCGAACCTAGAGAAGATCGCAAGCACTGGTTAGAAGCTGTCACCTGGGGTGGTTAGAAAGAGACACTCAAGAGACTCACTGCTTGCCCTTGTTGTTGGGCGCAGAGGGATCCTTCAACCAGCCGGTGTACTCCATGCTGACGGTCTGACCAGCCACGGGAGACGGGCCAGAGCCCTCCTTGAGGATGGTCTTGGTGACACCCATTATGAAAAGAGAGAGGGGGAGAGAGAGAGAGAGTGTGTGTGTGTGTGTGTGCGTGTGTCTGTGTGTTTAGTACAAGGTGAGATTAGAGATAGACAGGAGACTTGGAATGAAAAGAAGATGAAAGAAGAAGAAAAAAAAAGAAAAAAGAGAAGAATTCAGATGAGATGGAGAAGTGGGGTGGAGGTAACCCAATATTCCGACCTCATAAGCAAAGCTGGATGAAAGCAGCACCAGCTATGAAGCTCTTAACAACCTACACATAAAGTCAAAACGGCATAACTAATCAGTCAGCCTAACTTGACTTTGCCATATAATTAGAGGCACAAGCAACCAACTTATTGGTTCACAGGTGTTATAAGTTCAGGGTACACCAAGCCGCAAGTACCGCGGCGGGCCTGTGTATACGGTTTCCGCGGCGGCACCCTTAATCACCCAATCGCATCGTCCCAGGCGACCACCTTTTCGCACAGCCCTGGCGGTGGACTTATGTCACCAGTACCTCACATGCAAGTACCTGAGTACGCATCCACGGCGCAGGTGGGGCTGTAATGAGGGGCAAAAAGTCTCCCGGCACGGCGGGGCAAAGATTGGCACGGAACCGGGTTGAACAGTGCGAAGGAAGCTTTTTACGGCGGCATATACGGGTGTCTTCTTTTGGCCGACGCTCGGAAAGGATTGCCGCTCTAGCACTGTTGCGGAGATTACGCAATACCTTCTTCCTCTGCCTTCTTTTTTGCTTTCTTTTCTCTATGTACCTTCGATGTAGCTCGTCCAAGGCTCTTCGCTGGCGTTTTCCGCTCTGGTACATACCAGTGTCAGCTATATAGAGAACCTGTCGGATTGACACAACCCTGCACGGTACGGATGTCGGGCGCCGAGAAAGTCTCCAGTACCTCTTGCAGGGAACAGCCGACGCAAGCTCGCTGTGCCTGCGTTCGGTCCAAGACTTCCATCCATGAACGCGCAATGTCGACGTCGTTTGTACCAGATACCACGCCGGCGTGTACATCCTTCAAAGAAGTCGACGTGATTCAGCAGTGTGGTATCACGGGTAAATAGAGAAGCACCGCCAAAAACTGGGGATCGACAGCCGCGGGAATGGGTGTGTGACGATGTGAGGGAAATCCGCAGATCACTTCTCACATCTCGTCAGCCGTGGCGTGGCTGTTCCCGCTTTCCCCTCCTTGTTGATCTCCGCCGGGGATCACCCTGGCGTCTGAGCAGGAAAAGGAACACGAAAAGGTGGCCCGTATCAAAAACGGTAACCGAGCGTGTTTCTTCGGTCTCCGCTACTTGCTGTGTTGTTGAGAGACGTGTCTGGGATTGCGATATCCCGCTCCATGAGACGGTGAACCAACGACCCTGTGTGTCTGGGGCTACATTCGGGATCCGCGAGAACACGAAGTCCCCGGCCTTTTGGGTGGGGATTGTCTTCCGATGTGAACGTGGTGCAGGCGAGATTGTTTGTATTCTTTCAGCACAATGAATCTTGCCAGGTGGCTGTAAACGTCGGTGAGTGCTCGAATCAGACTCTGGATTCCCTGTTGAGAGTCTACGGACATCCCTTCCACCCGGGAACTTCGTTCCTCTGTTCAGTTGTAGTCCTTGCGAGCCAAGAGAGATGTTGGGGGAAGCATGGTCTGAAGCGTGAAAGCGCGCCGATGCAAGGACAACTCTAGCGTGATAGTCGCCGCACTGAACGTTCCGCAAGGCAGAGTCGCCGAGCTCGGGCCCCCGGTTACACAAGATCCGTGTTCCGCAGCGTGGCTGTGACACGGAACCCCGCACCCCTATTCTCTGCAACGGCTAGTCACCCAGGAATGGCAGCCGCGGTGAGGTCCCGGGTCGTGTGATAGACACTGAGGGAGCCCTTGGCACAGCTTGATCGCAACTTCGAGAGCACATGCTCAACACTGCAAACACACACCTTCAGGCTGCAAGCCTGCCGTGGAAATGTCTTCCGTATCCTCCCACATAAAGTGCGGAGTGTGCCGTCTAGATCCGTCTCCAGATGTTCACTCGCAGACACGGCTAACTGTCTTCTCCGTGTAATCACGTCCCGTGTTCCCGCCACGGCCTGTACACCACACGCGCTTGTCATGGTTCGTCACCAGAGAAAGCAATGTCACACCCAGCGCCGGATGCCATAGAACAGGTCGTTGATTTAAACTCACTGCGAACTCCCCCAGCACGTCGGCACCCAGTCACAGTCCGTTGCTTAGGCTAACAGAGCCCCAGAACCCCCGCGGGGCGTTCAATGAGAGTCGCTGATGACTGGCGAGCCAACTGTTCCTTGTGCAGTATAAAGTCTAGAAATTCTAAAGCCAGAAGACCAGGATTTCAGAGTCTTGCAAGGTGATCCCGTAGGGTCGTGAGTTGTACACCTAGGAACCTATCAGTAAATTGAATGAGAGCAGGTCGGCAGGGACACATACTCGTATATGAATCGAGGGCAACAAGGCTCGATGGGAAGAAGGCAATGTCGATCCCGGTCAGGGCACTTCGCATCGAGCTCAGTTAGGCGTTGCGATTATATAGCGATACCGCGTAGCTTATCTTCGTAATAGAAGCATTCTAACCACTACGGTAACAACCTTCTAGTGTTAGCCCTTCCAATACCGTCACAAGTCTCCGGTATCTATCGATATAGAGTTGCTGTTTACGCAGTAGCGAGTCGGTCTCCTGTCTACGTATCGATCGACGCGGTCGACCCTGTTGGGGAGTTGCAGCAGGTGGCCATCCACGGCGTCAAAATCGCTGGCTCATCGTGGTGGTGGTCACCTCGGTGATCACTGTGGTTGGATTTCCAGAACCGAACTGAGCAGGATGATGCGAAAGCAAATGGACTCAAGCCCCGACAGTCGATAGAGCGGCTCTCCGGGCGGGCCCGGTCGTATGAGGAGGAGTGCGCCATGTCAAGGAAGAGGTACACGTATTCAAATTTGGAAATAGGGCTAACTGACAAGTTACTATGAGACAAGGTGCTGAGGAAAGGAAAAGAGGGGGGAGGAAAAAGAAGAAATACATGTCAGGGAATAGCTTTTTATCGACAAGATGAAAAAGAAAATGACGAGACCAAATAGTGATTCACTACATGTATTCATTTGCTTCTCAAACAGGAAAGAATGATTCATAGCAGTAAACAGCACTTTGTAGTCCAAGATGATTCTAGAATGGAACCATGAGAATGTCGCGTAGAATACAGCAGTCCAAGTCACTTTCATATTACTCTTCGGATTAATTGCGTATTAAGCGGCATTGGTCAATCAGGCCCGACAACGAGGGCCCTCACGATGGGTTTGTATGTTAGGGTTAAACCCGGGGCTGGTACTGCTCTTCAATATGGAATCGCAATCTGCGCAGCTACAGATTGAAAAAAGAGGGCCATATATTGCATGTGGCGGGAAGCTCAAATGTACGTTCAGCTGGGTTTGGTGCTTTAAAGCCTGTTCACGGGCGCGACTCCCGTATATCTCGAGAGTGACAGGCGCAGTGCAGTGTCTCCAGGACCAACTCCCTCGACTATGACACATGCCATGGCAAGTCACCCAGGGAGTCCACCAAGTCACGCACATCGCAGGGTTGGCGCAGTTTGCTATTTCAAGTAGTATTATGCACTGGAGTATTCTGTGCGTATCCCGAGAGAAGCACGATAGCTATGGGTGACTTCCGTCTGTCTCGCCCCTCGCAGGGCTCTGTCAACCCACATGCAATTCTCGCGAGTGATTCTAGCAAGGCACCATATCCCGCTCTGCTTCACAGGCGGCTGATATTTAGCAGGAATATCGTTGTGGCCATGACTCGGGGACCCTGTTCCAGAGTCAGAGCAGCAAACTTGCCCCCGTGAATCATTGTCACTTGGTCCGGCACCGTTAGACGTGTTCCCCGGCAAGCATAGTACTTACTCAAAGTCGCTAGTACAGCAGGGCCTCCGGGCTACAATGGCAAGAATGAAACAGTATCTATCGACAAGGGCGCGTGCCCCCGCTCCTCGGAGGTTATCGGTATCCTAAGGATGTCTTCCGTGTGGTGCAGGCAGCTTTCACCTGCTGCCCCGGTGTGACCATCCCCCCCCCCCCCCCCCCCCCCCCCCCCCCCNAAAGCGGCCGCTCAATCCAAGCCATCTCCAATGGCTCGATCAATGACAGGCATACATTGTATCAGCTCGGAGATACATTCGGTATCAGTCAGCCCCGGTCGTGGAGCGATATGGGGTCGCGCCGTGAGTCTGGTATCTCTCTCCCAAGCGTACCATCTCTCACAGAACGTATCTCAAAAACGGGGGACTGTCCTGGTCAATTTGAAAGGCTTTAGAGTAGGATTGATAATAGTCGATCCCATAAGAGTTTTACTACTTATGGTGATATCTAACGAGGACACACTTAGGAGGCCATGAATATACGGTGGTTGACGCTGAGTGTTAGGGTTAGGGCTGGGATCTGTTCGTGACTTGGTGGTGGCGTCAGCAACCTTTCGCTACGGGTTTGACGACATCCACGAAAGCCATGCCTCCGGAGGTCCAGAGACCAGCCTGTTTTACACAACAGCGTGCACATTCACATCCCGACGATAGTAGCGGCCTCAACAATCCCCTCGTCTCCTTTTTTCTTTCTTTTTTCTTTCTGTCCCTGAACAGCGGCTTTAGGATGGCATGTCCACCCCTTTTAGTCGTGGATTGCCTGTTTCAGGATTCGATAGAGGAAAGCGGGCTTTTTGATTTCTTTTTTCTGTCTTTTCGCTCTGCTATCTCCCCCCACCCAAACACGAGGACGCCACCACTAATTTGTGGCTGGTATGAATAACAGCATTGTGGATAGACACGTAATCTACATGCCAGCGGGCAGCCGTCAACCCCGGGTGAACCTTGGGAGCGCACCCTGGTAGACCAACAGTTGAGCGAGACGCAGGAGGAGCAGGAGGGGGAGAGAGCGAACGCCTCCTCGTCTGGGGCAGACTCTCGACTCTCTGCAGACTCTCTCGCTCTGTGTGTGGCCGAGCTTCGCAGAGGCGTTGTTTTGAGACTGAAGCACGTCCGTTGCAAGCTAGGACCCAAGGGGTGACGATGCGCATTGCACACACACATGAGAACGGGATGGACGTGAGTGTGAGAGAGACAGAGAGAGAGAGTGTTTTTCCTTGGTGCGTGCCCCCTCCCTCCCGCCTCCCTCACTCTCTTTCTCTTTCCACTCAATGCAGCACGTCACTTGTTGTTCCCCTGAATAAACCCGGCTGGTGCAGCACACGGCACAGCAGACTCCTTGACAAAACAGCAAGAAGGGTGTCTATCTCCCCTTACGACAACCCTTGATTTCAAGATTTCAAATTCAAGACCACCGGACTGTCCGACCGAGGACGGAAGAGGGAGAGGGGGATTTTCGGTAGGTGCAAGATGGATGCAACAAGCAGACGGGAGCTACCCAAGTTAGTGCCAACGGGGTCATGATGTTATATACTTCGGGGACACATACAGTACTCTACTGGCGGCCGAGGAGAGGAGGGCTGGTCTGTGGAGGATTAAGTGGCTGTTGGTGGATGGTGCTTTTTCAATTTCTGTTTTTCCACATTCCAGCGGACGGGTGGGGAGCACAGCAGCAAACAAACACCCACCACGAAGGAGCGGCCTTTGCATACCGATGCAGAGTCTGGCCCGAGAGGAAAATCCACGTCGGGGGCGTGCATGGTATGGCGCATTCTGAGGCGAAAGAGACAACAGCAGACAGAAGAAAGCGCGATGCGTCACAGACGGGCGATCTTCACAACTGGACGCCGATCCCATGCTTGGCCAGGCGAAGAACACACCTGGAAGGAATCCCGGCTGGCGGTGCTGAAGTGTATGTACAGTACTGTACTCGTGGTGACTGCCACCTGGTATATGTACTGTACTGTAGTTGGTAGGTACGAAAGATGTTGGTAGGAAAGAAGAAGAAGAAGTAGCTGTGGAGAAGAATTTTTGTTTTGATTAAAAAGAGTACTTTAGGGCTAGGGTTTAAAATTAGGGATAGGCGCCAAGAGTGGTGGATAGATACCCTTGATAACCAGTACTATCATACGGGTAAAAGTTTCCACCACACGCTAAAATCCAACAAGGATGTTGAGAAGTATCTTTTTAGTGGGTCTTTTAGCGCTACTTCTATGGGGGTCCAGGAACCGAGCATACACCCCCCCTACTTTGTATCCTGCCTTAACTCTTCAATTCTTGAAGGCATTCAGGGAAGTCAGTACCAGAGCCCAGCTACCGTACTCCACGCCCGCCAAAACTCGGATACCCCCCTCTCTCTCTCTCTTTCCCTCTCTGTGTCTCTCTCTCTCTTTCTGTGTGTGTGTGCGTCTCTCTCTCTCTCTCTCTTTTTCTCTCTGTGTGCGTGTCTCTCTCTCTCTCTCTCTCTCTCTTTTTTTCTCTGTGTGCGTGTCTCCCTCTCTCTCTTTTTCTCTCTGTATGTGCCTCTCTCTCTCTCTCTCTCTCTCTCTCTCTCTTTGCGGACTTGGTTTCGTGTAGCGCCTGTTTTGTAGGAAAAAATTGTTTGGTGGGAAGGAAGTTGGTTGGTAGGAAGAAAGTTGGTTGGTCGGAAGAAAGTTGGTTGGTACGAAGGAAGGAAAAAGGAGAAGAAGAAGAAGAAGTAGCTGTGGGGAAGAATTTTTGTTTTGATTAAAAAGAGTACTTTAGGGCTAGGGTTTAAAATTAGGGATAGGCGCCAAGAGTGGTGGAAAGATACCCTTGATAACCAGTACATAAAGGCGGTCCTGGTGGACGACGGGTGGGCGGGGGCTACAAGAACGCCGAGGGGGGCTGAGCGTCAGGTTCAACTGTGGACATAAGCGACGGGAGAGTGAAAGAAACCCCCCAAACTTTGGGGGGCAGACGTTATCGACAACCGAGCTGAGCGAGAACAGTTGTCCGTCCCTCGTCCAACTTTCATGGAGATACAGAGAGAAGCACACTCAGTTCCCCAACTCTTAAGTAAGTGGAACGAGGAAATCAACGCCTCTTGGCACCGGAGGAATGTGGTTGGCCAGGGATAGACCTGCCTGCCTGTCTGGCTCCTCCATGCAAATGGAAGTGGTGGAAGTCGTGTCGGGATGCTGGATCTTCCAGAACTCCCAAATGAGACTAGGCTGTAACACTCGATATAAAATTAGGGATGAAAGGGCTCTCTGGCGAGTGGGGATCTTGTTCTGATAGTCTAGAGTCTGGACGCAGAGAGCTGTTTTGACTTTCCTCTGGGGACCACCCGCCGTTCGGTGGTTCCCCTCGCTCCCGTACCAGGTGGTCTTCGAGCGTGCCTTTCTGCGTGTCGGCTCCATACGAGCGCACCACCGTTTCCAAGCAAACCATCACCAGGTCTGATGGTAAAACTGGATCCGTGTTTCCCCGGAACAAAACGAACTCGTTTGTTTCCCTGTGATGCCGACGAGGATGGGATGACCTGCGCATGATAGGGGAAAAGACGAGTTGATTTCCTCGTATTTTTCATAATACTCGTTCCCTTCTGCTTGTTCTGCGGTCTCGGCTGTGCAGGGCCTAAAAAGCCGAGCTGAGGTTTATATATTCGTCCTATCAATATCGCGTCTTCTGCAGTGAAGCGAAGAAAAAACAACGACCAGAATATCGACACACTGTGGAGAGACTTGGGGTACATCGCAGGCGGGTGCTTGGGATATAGGGGGGAGTACGTCCCCGCCACAGCGAAATTGCAGCGGTGGACGAGGTACTGAGGCGGGATGTGCAGGGAGATCGCCCATGTACACAGGCACAGTGCGGACCGCTCGGACACAACTGGAGGAACAGGCGAAGAAGGACGCCAGAAGCCGCGCTGAGGAGAGGAAGGGAAAAAAGAGGCTGACAAGAAACATTGTTTTGGGGGATCACCAGAGCGAGAGAGACAAGGTGTACAGCACCCAATTTTCTGGGCTCATCTGCGGGAAACCCAGCCAAACACATCCCAGAGGACGGATTTCTGGGACGGTCGAGGCGACACACACACACACAGGAGTGGTTTTGTCTTGCCTTTCAAAAATTTTTATGTGTTTTTTTTTGTGTTGCTGTTCTTTGGGATGTTTTGGGGACGAAACTAGACCAACACGGCTTGAAACTTAGCGGGAGGAACACACAGTTGGCGAGAACTGGGACGAAGAAGAAGAAGCAGAAGCACTGCTGGGCCGGCCAAAGCGGGACACACGGCGCCATCCCTCGCGTCGTCGCAATGGCCAGACACAACAAACATTGACACAAGCCTTGTTTTTGGGTGTCTGTTCTGGGACCTACGCCCTGCGTCGTGTGGGATATTCGGGTGAACACGACAGCAGAGAGAAGTGAGGCAAAACATTCGGAGGCGGGTTGCTGGTGGCAGGCCAATCAGGTGTGAAAAGCACGCTTTTTGGCTGGCTGGACACCCAGCTGGCGAAATGAGCGATGATGAGAGCCACACACAGAGAGAGAGATATGCAATGCAGTCAGCGGCTGGGACGGGAAGTGCAAAAATGGGCCGGGTTGGAACAACCGGCCAGTCTTTACCACCACGCCGTGATATCTTCGACCCGGAACCTCCTCTTACTTCCTGCAGTTTTCTCTCTGTTGTTCAAACCCGCATGCATGAAGGGCCGGAAAAACCGGGGGAGAAACACGAAGACCACCTTTGGGGGGGAGATCTGGGGACCAGGGGTGGGTGCCCCTTTAATTCTCCGAGATTGGATGGACACGGTGGCAGTACTTCAACGCTCTCGTGGAAGCCCGCAGGGACAGCGCCTGGTATCCGTGCAGCGCACGACTTCACTACAGTTATATACGGATTATAAACCTGAGTGTGATTCCGCCAAGCCTGTAATTTCCAGGTGAGAGTTGGAATCGTGTGTGGGTGTGGTAGGCATTATTTTTTGGCGGCAAGATGAGGGAGGCTTCTTTGGACCAAGCACCCCCTTTTTCCGATGCTTGGGCTGGATTGTCTGTTCGGTTGACGGCAGGCCGGCGAAATGCAACTTGGATGGTCAGTTCAGGTACTGTACACTCGCCAGCGAGAGGTGCAATTTCACGCATGTCAGATTGGCTTGCGTGTGATCGTAATGAAGACATCCGGCACGCGTGTCTCGAAGACTTCATGCGTGCAACAACCCTGTTTAACCAACCGAAAAAAAAACAAAAAAAACACCGAAGACTCTGTGTGTCCGTCGCAACCCCGGAACCTGCATGAAGCCTGCACCTCCTCGGCTTCCAGCTCTTCCAGCCGGCGCCGCCCATTAAGCGGGGTTTAAACCAGACGGAAGTGATATGGATACACGGTGAAGCGGCGTATTTCCCTCCCTCCACCTCGGAGGGTGGGAATAAACGCCGCGACGGGCCTCGACCACTTCTCTTTTGCAAGTCTCTCCGCGGCGGCGTTTTTCGCGATATGCACTCTGCAGTGCGACCAGGACAGAATCTGCACCAGGCACGGAACCGGAGCTACTTCTTCTGTATGTGTGTGGGCATGATGTGACATACCACTGCCGAAAAAAACACCTCGCCATCTGAGGGGAGCTCCGGTGCCTGACTTTAGCCACAAAAAGGCAAGTGACGTGGCCCTGACCCAAACTTTCCTGCGGCGGACCAGCGTAGGTCAGTACTGTACTGTACATTGTGGTTGATCTGAGGTCAGCACGCCGGAGTGTGGTTCGCTTCGCGTGGTTTTTTTTCTCTGTTGTTGTCATCTGTGACTATCATCGCGAACAGTGGGCGGGATAAAAAAACCCTGTGGCACACCTGCATGATGCATGTCGTGTGTAGTATTTTCAGGTACGCAAGCAAGAGCAAAATAAAAACCAGCGCATCTTCGCCACCACCACCTCCTCCTCCCCTTTCTTTAAGATGGCGGGTTTAAAACACCGAACAACAGTATTTTTTTGGGTTGAAGAGTTCTCTGTGGTGCCATCAGGAAACATACACTTTTCGGGTGGCTAGATAACTTGAGTTTCGGCACATTCCAGGCCATTTAGTTCAGGGTCAAGTGCATCTCTCTATCCCCCAGATATATGTGTGGCTGTTTTAGTGGCAAGGCGAGTGTGTGAACATTTTAAACACCAGAAAAGCGCCCGATTCGGGGGCAGTCGGCGGTGTGGCCGGGTTCCAGACACACCATCCACCCGGAAGAGTGCTGAGGAGAGCGAAAGGGCTTGCCGAATCACGTGTGTTGCATTCTCTCTGGCTGGCTCCTTTTCCGGACAATTTCTCTTCCTTCATGGGGTTCGAGTAACTGGGTAGTAAGGCAGAATTCAAGGTTCCTCCCCCCGTCTCCGTCCAGCTGCTGTGCCGATGGGTGAAATGATGAACGTCGTTGCACGGATTATCATAGCGTGAAGCATTGCCTTTAATTTGGTGGATATGATCTGACCGGGAGGGTCTGCAAGTCCTCTTTGTGTGTCAATGGAAGAACGAGAGAGGCTTGTCGCTCTGACTAACTACTCCCCTTTCACGACGACTGCACGTGCCAACTGATGAGGACGAGGATGTGCAACTGAGTTCTAGAAACGCACCCAGTCGCCATGCTTCTTTTGCGTGAAGATCCCGAGAGTGTTTTTTGACAAGTCCGCGGTGGTGTCTTCGTGTGAAATTGTCGACTCCGTCAGGCCCTTTCCCCCTCCCCTTTAAAACAGCCCGGTGTTTTCACTATGCGATAGTTCGAGAAATACATATACACATGACGAAGTTGGTTTCTTCGTCCCTCTTGCTTTCCCACCCTTCCAACCAGCGGGACAGCCAATAGTTCTCGACTTTTTCTTAGTAGTTATCTCTGGCTCTCCAAGTTGCTGTTTTTAGAGGCCCACTAAGCCAGTTTTAAAAAGGCTGCCAGACTCGGGCTAGAGACTGTTAGCGACGAGCGTTCCTGAAGCCGGTGTGAACAAAAAAAAAACGGTTCTTCACTAAAGCAATCTTGTCCAGTGTGCAACACGTAAAGCAAATACAACAATAAGAACAACACACGATGGAAGACGACCAATCTCCACGCGCGATCGACGTGCAATCCGGACCAAAGACACGATGAAGTTGATATTGAATGAAGCGTTGGGCCCCCATTACAACCCGTGGCGACCAGGAAACCAGCTTTGCGGGCTGTGTGTCTCGACCGGGTTACCAAACGTCAAGTTAGTTTTTTTCCATGGGTGAGGTTCATCGCACTGGAGAGAGACGATTCGATTCTCTCCGATGACTGATATCCACCGTCTTTGCTGCATTCTGCAAAGCTTCATTCACTAGCAGGCACAACTCCGGGGAAATACTGTACTGCATTGGGTGCTGTATAAGGTTGAACTATCGTCAATGCGACATACAGCCCGGTCCTATGCGTGTGCGTGTCATTTCGTTGCTCCTTCCTCTCTCGCTCTCTCGCGCTCTCTCCATTTTCACAGCCCGCCATCTAAGAAAAGCACGCGCACCTTCCGTCAACCTCGTAACTTGCTCTTACCGTGCGAAGGACCACTAGGAACAGAATTACGAGAGCTGAAATGAAGGACTAATTTCTTCTCTCGCTCTGACTCTCTCTGGGCTGACGTTTAGGAGTGCGATTCGCACTGGGTACATCACTCCCGCACACCCTCGCTCACTCAATCTACATTATACCACCGCTTTATTGAGGCCAACCTTAGATTCAGCCAATAAATTGACCGTGTTCAAGGACCCCCAATGGCGCCGTTCAGGCGACTGCGGTTTTTCTTCTCGGGTTGTCTTTTTTTTCTTCTTTTTTTTTTTTTCTTTTTCTCTCGCTGCACCTGGAACATCCCCCCCCTTTCATGTGGAGGGATTTGCTCTTGGTCGAGGTGTCGGTGTGGGTGTGGTAATATCGGTAAAGAAGCACTGGGCGAGTTTAGGTGAGCGTATCACCCACCACTGGTCTTGGGGCGGGTTTTGCAGTGGGGAACTGGTTCTGTCAGTCATATATGGATCAGGTGGGAGAGACGGTGCAATGACTACACTATGTGGAGAGCATCGCAGCATTCTGTATACCCGAAGGAAGTCTGCGTGTGCAATACACTACAACAAGCTGGTGACGATCTCTCATGGCCGCCGGGTTTGCTGCATAACACTGCGTCCTGCATAATTACTGCGGGTGCGGTATGCGCAAGTCGCTTTCATACGGCGCCAGCACCCGAAAGTGACTTTGGGCGAGGCATTGCTCTCACACTCACACACACACTCTGCGCCGTGACTGAGCAAAAAAAGCAATCAAAAAGGCGCAAAGCTGTCTGTTGTACTCTTTTTACATACGACACACTGTGTACACGGGCAGGCATGCGGGCTGTGTATACACGAATAAATGAGAATTCTATCCCTTCTGGTAGTGGTGGTGGTGGGTCCTATGTATCTCTCATGCAGAGTTCCGGTGGGACGTAACCTTTTGGGGGAAGTTTCCCGTGGGCACCATCCAGTGGTCGTTTCTCGCTTCACCCTTTACATATACTAGCGCCAGGGGACGACGGCGAAGAATGCAAGTGACGCTGTCTGTCGTTCGGCAGCCCTCCTCTTCCGTGGTTTTTCCCCCCTTCTAAAAAAAGAACGAATGGGCGAAGGAAAACGACGATAACAAGAGCAGATGCTAGGCATCGCCGCTGTATCGACATAGGTGCTCGTAGAGGAGGAGTAAGGGATATCCTGATATTGACCTGCACATATTCTACAACGTGCATAGACTCTGCAGCCTGCAGCGCAGCACAGCAACGGCCTTCCGAACCGCTGCACAACGCCGGCTACCATGCATATAGCACCACGATACACAACAGCAGTTGAAGAGAAAGAGCCAGCCCAGAAGTCCACGTAAGTCAAACCACCGCACGAGAAAAGAAAAAAAAGGAAAAAAAAAGGGAAAAAAAAGGAAAAAAAAAAGGAAAAAGAAAAGAAAAGAAAAGAAAAGAAAAAGAAAAAGAGAGCAGCCATCGGCGCACGGCATGGATCAAGCTAGTCTAGCCTTGTGTGCGCTGGGCTTATGCAGTGAGCAAACTTGCACTAAGCTGTTGGAGGTGGGTTGCTAGTCGATCCTATTATTTCTTCTGGGTATTATTCATGGCGGTGGGCGGGTCTGGTAGGGAAGAGGCGAGTTGGTCCATGGCAACTTCCCACTTCCTTCCCACGCGAACATTGGACCACGAAGCCTTGGTCCTGCCCAACCCTTGCGCTCGCTCTTGCCCTCACGCCAGCCCTCTTCCCAGGGCTGTTGCGCCTGCTTGAGCTAAGAGGCCTTTCGCCTCCTCCCCCTGGTTTATCCTTACAGCAGGTAATTATAGTTGGCGACTTCAGGTACCGCCGGTGTGCGGATTGTGCGAGGGCAGTACTTTTGTGGCTCTCTCTCCCACTTTCCCTCAGATGCACCACCACCATCCATCACGTTGGCCCCCCTGGCTTGGTCGTGAGAGGCCGTTATGCATATTCTAGTCTCCAGTATTACCGACCTCTCGTAGTAGTTAATCGACCCCGTAAGCCACAGTTCCCGCTTTTTGGGGGGGAGCGAGCCCTGGCCTGCCCTGTTCTCTCGCTCCTGCTCTCTCACCAAACTCTGTCACTTCGCTTGTTGTTCTCACCGCACCTGAAGTGAATGAAAATGCGCTGATATATATATATGTATATAATTTTTTTCTTTTACTGGCCTTGGTACCTTCCCGTGCCCTGGAATCTGACTCCTGCCCTCCATTTTCGACTACGGTCACTTGCTCCTTCCCTGTCGATTTACGCTGACTCTTCTCTTTTTCTTTCCTTCCTTCTTTTCATTTCGTTTCCGACTCTAAACCCTGTCGTTTTTCGTTCCTTCCCTTTTCACCCCCCTTTAACCACTTCCATTCGCTTTTTCCTCTGCTCTCGCTTTTTTCCTCTTCTCCCTCCTTTTCCTCCTTTTTTCCCTCTCTCTTTTTTTCTCCCCTTCCCACCTCCACCTCACCGTCAAAGTCCGTCCGACAAGCCATCATCACGACAAGCGACGGCGTCGATTTTCCGATTCTCCTTTTTTGTCCCGTCTTCGTTTCTCTTCGATCCGCGTCTTCTCTCCTTCTCCTCATTTTCCTTCTTTCACCCTTCTTCGTTGAGTGAAGGAAAAATCAGGAGCGCGAAATCCCTACACCTTCTGGTCAAGGCTTCGCTTCAATACAAATCTTGACACCGGTCAAAAATCAACGAATTCTCCCGACGATTTCTCCGTTTCGTTTCGGATCTCGACGACTGTCCTCGATTCCTCTTTTTCTTCCCCTTCGAAATCCGGCCCCCATGCCTTCGTTGTGGTTGATCGATCTTCGCACCGCTAAACCGGACTGTTAACGACAGCCTTTCTATATCTTCCCGTCCACCGCTATCTCCATGATTTAGTTCTGACGATCCAAATATAATTTCATTATATTTCGTCAAAGTCGCTCATTTTTGAATATTTGCTTTTTTTGTTTTGATTAATGTGTGTATTCCGTCCGCATATCTTTTCGCACTCTGCCCCGAGTTTGTCCGCCCATCTCTATCCTGGCTGTGAATAGTGTGGCTTTCCTTTCATGCCCGAGAATTGGCCCTCCCAGACCCTTACATTTGCGCCTCGTCACCAACGTCACCTTCTCTGCGTGCATCTCTCTTGTCTTCAGGCCTTTTTCTCATCCAAATGGCTTGCCTCCGTCCACTTCGCTCGCCAGTCACGACAGGAATGTGGACGGAGTATACAAACACGACAGTTCCCTCCACTGATTTCATCTCTGCCTTGACTTTCTCGCCCTCGCCTTAACGAGGTCTCAAACACATCTGGACCTGGATCTTTTCTTCACTTGTCCCGCGTCTCAACCTGACTTTTCCTTTGCCTGTCTTTCTTCTCCGTTGCTGCGCCTGCCAACCGTTTCTTTTCTGCTTTGGTGGCCCGCATTTGACTGTAATTGCTAACCATGACTGCTTTGACCGTCTCCAGATAATCTACACGCTCGTTGACATTTTCTGTCAAGTACATTCGTTGAATACAACCCTGACACATCCAGTACGCGCATTCCATTGCATCACGATCCTTAGTAGCCCGACAGACGATGCTAACTCATACACCGTCAACAGAATCTACACAACATTTTCCCAATTTTATAAACCATCTCACCTCTCTCTGAATCTCGATATTTCTTGCTGCAGATAGACCTTTCCAATGCACGTCAAACAAACATGGACCGTGGTCGCGGCCTTGGCCATGGCTGCCACCGCCGTGGCCGACGTCAACAAGCCTCGCTTCTATCTTCCCCGCAACGTCAAGCGCCAGTTCGTCAATTCCACCTCGACCAGCCTGGACACCTTCCCTGATACCACCCCGAACTCCAACCCTCTCACCACCAAGCGGGAGCCTCAGGTTTTGATCGACGTTGATCTGAAGGTCGAGGTGATGGAGCCGGTTGTTCCGTCCACTCCCCCGGCTTTCGTTTCTGGAACTGGTGGCCTGCCGGAAATCATTGTCCTCCCGACCTCGTCGACCCCCGAAGCCGACGAGCCCGAGTCGACTTCCAGCACCAGCGATGAGACCTCGTCCGACTCGGGACTTCTCATTGGTCCTGGCGGTGTGATCCCGACTTCTAGCACCACCACCAGCTCGACCAGCAGCAGCAGCTCTTCTTCCTCGTCTGTCGCCCCGCCGTCCACCACGTCGTCCTCGTCGACCCCCGTTGTGCCCACCACCACCACCACGTCCCCCGAGCCCACGACTGCCCCGCCGACCCCGACGACCACCACCCCGCCTGTTGAGCCTACTACTACCAGCCCCCCTGCGGAGGAGGCCACCACGAGCCCGCCTGCCGAGGAGACGACCACCAGCCCTCCCGCCGAGGAGGAGACCACCGCATCTCCCCCCGCCCCCGAGGAGACCACGACGTCCCCCCCTGCTGACAAGGAGACCACCACCGTTCCCCCGGAGCCTGAGCCGACCACCAGCGAGGCTCCTCCCGAGCCTGAGACCACTCTGAGCCCGGAGCCCCCGATCTCGGACACCACTCTGCCTCCCACTGACACCGTGATCGACGAGCCCACCATCACTCCCGACCCGCCTCTGCCCACCGACACCACTTTCCCTACGGGAGAGCCGACCCAGCCTGCGGTTCCCACTGGCAACACCACCGAGACTAGCGCTCCTCCTCCCACTACCGTGCCCACGGACCTGCCCACTGAGACTGGAGTCCCTACTCCTCCCGTGGACAGCGGTAGCAGCAGTAACACCACCTCGACCGCCGTTCCTCCTCCCGTCGGTGGTGGTTCAACGACCGCTTCTCCTACAATTACGACTTCGCCGACCACCACTAGCCCTCCTGCGCCTCCCCCGACTAGTGCTGCTGAGTTCACTAGCATTCCCATTGCTAGCTATGTTAGCGGCACCGAGGGCTGGATTCCGACGAAGCTTGTCCAGGATGACTCGACTCCTACCATTGCCAGCAATGCGCCTGCTCCGACTGCTAGCGAAGCTCTTCCGTCTGATATTCCTCAGACTATCGATGCCTCCGATGCTGCCATGCCGCAGCCTGACGGAAGCACTCTTGTGCGCTTCTGCTTCGACTACAAACTTCGATATGAGTTTGTTGCTCGCAACTTCACCGCTGCCCAGCAGATCTTCAAGCTTGTCCCGCAGATTACCGCCTATGCTGAGGGAATCGACATCGAAGATGTCCAGATGATCAACCTTGCGCCCCTCCAGACCAAGAGCACCCAGGGTTTCCTGACCACCTGTGTCTACATGTACGTCCCGTCGAGCATTGTTGAGACTCTGCAGCTTGATGTGAAGCTTCCTAGCTCCAACCTGTACTACCACCCGGCCGAGATCAACCGTGAGCTGGCTGCCGCCATCAATCCTTCCATCAGCATCATTCCTGGAAATGACGCTGTCAGCAACAGTGGTAGCTCGTCGAACAGTGGCGGAGGCTCGTCCTTCGCTCCGGATGGCTCTTCATCCAACGGCGGAAGTGGCACTACTGAGAACACCGAGGAGGACCAGACCCCGCAGCAGAAGGGTACCACCATTGGTATTGCCATGGGTGCCATCTTCGTTGCTGCTGGCTATGGTGCTGCCATGTTCCTGGTGGCGCGTCGCTACAAGAGCAAGAGACAGGCTCACCGCCGCTCCAGCTCGGTGTCGGCCAACTCGTCGGAGATGCGCTACAGCTCGAACGGCACTCCTGCCATGATGGGAGGTGCGCTGCTCAGCCGCGACTTTTCGGCGTATGGTGCTACCGGTGCTGGCGGTGCTGCCGCTGGAGGTGGCTACGTGAGTGGACAAGCGGGCGGCCGTGACAGCCAGGGAAGTGGCCGTAGTGGCATGGGCAACTCTGGACGGACAGCATACATTTCTGCGCCTATTGCGGCCGAGAACTCCCTCGGCTGGAACTGAGTGAAGTTACGGCTTGAGATCTGAGAGGAGGTGTGTGTGAGGTTCTTGAGGGATGTGATTGCTTGCAACCTTCAGACCCGCCCGCCTCCCCCTACAGTTCCGACCTCACTTTATTGCTTGAAATGTTTTGCTCTATACCATGCGCCACTGTCGGACGTTCAAACATATATATAATCCTCCATTCACCCGCGTTTTGTTCACCGCTAGCTTCGATACCCTTCTCTCCGGACCACTCATCATCTGCCATCGCCTTGCTGTATGACCTTCCTCACTCCGGATAGACGCATTTCATAGCAATTTCTGTTTGTTTTTCTATCCTTACGGTCTTTTTCTTTTTCTTCTTACTTCTTTTTGGGTTACTTGACTTCGATATCCCGCCAGCAAGCTGGACATCCGTTTTCTCAGGCCGAGAGCGCTCTCATCGCATCATGGCTTCCATGCAACAGACCGACGGTCTTGTCGGCTTCGCTCTCATATCTCCTACAACTTACTTGCTAGCCCAGTGCTGGCGTCCCGCGCAATAATGCCAAAAGAATTTCCTTATCTTTCTTTTCTCTTCTCTTTTTGGAAAGTCGATACTTATTTCCCCCTCTCTCCTCTTCTTCCTCGAAATAAAATCTTTCACTGGCGGACCGTGATGATGTACATATCGAACCGTTCGTCCATTGGTGAATCTTTTTATGCCTCGTGGAACCGTCCAACTATACAGCGAATACTCCTTGCGAAAGGAACCCCAGCGAACAACCCACCCGTGGATACTTGGACTGAGATTTATACAGTGGCCATGACTGAATACCTTTTTCATTTTTTTCCTATCTTGTTTTTTCTTCTTCTCTTCTTTATTCCCCCATTTTTGATCTTTTTTCAAACTTTGTTTTTTGTGACGAACATGTCAGATCAAATTTCCTTTTTTATCTGTTTTTTGCTTTTAAGTGTTGAACGAGGAGGAACGGGAAGCCAAAGTCTGCGCCAAGGTGTGTGGGAGAAGAAGAGGGAGGACGGAACGCGGGTTTAGAGGCGTGCTCCTCTGTGACTTGCTTGTGTCTCTTACCTTCTTCTCCCAGTATAATTGTATATAGATGTGGGCGGGCTGGTGGGTGTCTCGTGAAGGCAGTCAATCAAAAATCACACCCAAAAACCAGCAGTGTACGATGATCATCTCGTGGAAGTGAGTTTATGTGTGAATGCATTCTGTTTGTAGATACTGCTTGGAAGTACATGTATGTATGGATAGACCAGCCAGCCTCCTCCAATCACCAACCGACGACTCTCCCGCTCACCCATTTCCACCACTGCAACGACAGAAACGGCCGACTCCAGACCTGATATTACCATATTCGACTTGGGGCTTCGCGTCACCACTGCGACGACGTGTGGAAGCCCCGCGGGCGGTACGATTTGGTGGGGTCGACGGCGCCGAGGAACTGGGCGACGGCGCTGGCGTGCACGGGGCCGGAGGGCGGCGGCGGCGGCGGCGGCGGCGGCAGGGGCGCGGGCGGGAGCGGCGGCGGGACTTGCGGGTGGTGGGTTTGCAGGGTGTGGTG
>LNGL01000033.1:220255-232154 GCA_001510565.1 Knoxdaviesia proteae
CATTGTACTCCTTCACCCTCGCCATGCCCAACTTCCCCGCGCGGCGCCGATCGCCGCCGGGGTACCGCAGCAGCGGGACCAGCACGACGGCGTCGAAGACATCGCGCACGCGCTGCACCGACACCTGCTGGCGGCGCGCCACGTCCTCGAACGGGAAGCTGGCGACGCAGGTGTTGGCGACGTCGACCACGATGTGCTTGTTCGGGAGGGCGGCCTGTGCGGCGATGACGGTCTTGAGGCCGCCGGGCAGCGATGCGGTCGGCGGTGGGGGAACGGGTTTTGTGGATGTCAGGCGCGGGGGTGTGGGCTGGGGTTGTTGGAGCTGCTGTTGCTGCTGTTGGTGTTGGTGTTGGTGTTGCTGTAGGTGTTGGTGGGAGTGGGTGTGGGGGGATGGGCTCGGCGGGGTGGGTTCGGGGTGCAGGGTGAAGACGGAGGTCCGGGCCGGCTTCGGGGGCGGTTGTTGTTGTTGTTGTTGTTGTTGCTGTTGGCGGGGAGCGGGAGCGGGAGGTGCTGGCTGGGTGTATGTGTGCTGCTGCTGCTGATGCTGCTGTTGTGGTTGCTGCTGCTGGTAATGATGCTGAGGAGGGCTGTTATGATGGTGATGTACGGGCCCCGTAGTCTGTTGCTGCTGGATCTGGTGCTGGTGATAGATGGAGTTCTGCTGCTGCTGCTGCTGCTGAGGTTGACGCGGGGGCTCAGGCTGCTGTTGCTGATACTCTTGATTCTGGTGGTAACCGGTATGCTGGTGTTGCTGGGGTTGATATTGCTGTTGCGGATGACCATACTGCTGCTGCTGCTGCTGTTGCTGCGGGAGTTGTCTCTGCGCCGGCTGTGTCTGGAGCTGCTGCACCACCTGACCGCCCGGCCCACCCCTCCCCAGCCCCGCCTTGACCGGCCCCTGCGGCCCCGGCCGCCCGAAGGCCGCGCGTCTCGCCTGACTCTCCTGCACCGTTGAAATCGACGCCAGCGACACCGACGGTGCCCGCTCCATCTTGATATGCTGGGTCCAGCCCGGCCCGGACGCCAGCGCGGGTGGTGCCGATGACGGCGGGATCTGTGTTGCGTCGGGGGTTGGTTCGGCACCGGCGGCATTGCTGCTGCTGGCGGGAGTGGGGGCGGGGGCTTCGCCAATGCCGTGCTGGTGCAGGTGCGAGCCGAGGGCTTTCTGCATGGCGTCCTGTTGGCGGAGGAGCTCGCAGACTGGGCATGGGGGGTCCGTAGACGGCGGGTTAAGAGCTTCGGAGTCTGTTGGGGCTGTTGAGGCTGGGGTATGTGGCTGGGCATGCTGGTGGTGGTGGTGATGATGATGGTGGTGCTGCTTATGTTCTGGGAGGTGTTGCGGTAGGTTATGGGACTCGGATGGCACTTGGTGAGTGTGGTGGTGATGGTGAGGGGGGTGAGGCTGCTGGGTGTGTGGAGCAAGGTCTTGCAGTTGGTGGTGGGATTGGTGCTGATGCGGGAGACTTTTCTGTGGAGCAGAGTCTGACTGCTGCTGGTCCGAGGGAGCCGAGGGAGGCGGCGTCGCGAAGTGCTGCGGGCCTTGCATCGGCTGTTGGTGACCTATTGCCGACGTTGCCGAGACATCGTTCCACGCCTCCCACGCCGACCCCGATGACGGCGGATCTTCCATGACCACATCGGTGTCACTACTGCCCGCGCCAATGGCACTAGACTCCGCGCTGACCGGCATCCCCGGCACACAGTCCGACCCAGTCCACCCCTGAGTATCGGGAAAGTCACACAGACCGGCCGCATCTGCAGGGCCCTTGTCTTGTGGGGCCGTGTCCAGCGAGAACCGCCGGAACGACGTCGTCATGATATCCGGCGGCAGATCCGTGCCGCAGTTGGCAATCGTGGGTCCGGGGGCGTTGCTGTTCAGGCTGGCCGGAGTCGGCGGTGGTGGGCGGGTGTTAGTTGTGCCAGAGGGCCGGTGCCACGGGGGCACCGTGTACGTCGCAGCGATCGGTGTCGGCCACGCCTGGGGCCGAGAGAACCCCGTCTCGGTGGCTTCACGGTTATTAGGTCCATCAGCCCCTGAGGCGTTCGCTGTGCCGTCCGGTTCAGTAGGAGAGGCCGGCTTCGCGAGCACAGCCGCCAGGTGCCCCGGGTCTTGAGCACCAGGGGAGTTCAGACCGTCGGAAACCAGTCCTGAAGATACTGCGGGTGGATTGGCGGTGTTTGCATCCGCTGAAGATAACCCGGCGGTGCCCGGCCCGTCGAACCCCGGGTCCGCGTCCGAGAGGTGCAGTGGAGACACCTGCGGAGTGAACGGCCGGAGCGCGCGGGTGTGCGGCTCGGGCGACTGGCGGGGCTGCTGCATGTTGAAACGTGCTAGTACTTGTAGCGGCGACAGCGGGATCGGGGACGGGGCGCGGGGGGACTCCCGGTCCGGCGGCGGGACTGCGGAAGAAGAAGTACTGCTGCTGGGGGTGGGTTCGAGGCCGAACTGGGATGTAGTGGGGGGTAGTGGCGGGGGTGTGGCCTCGACTATCGGAGGTGGTATGGAGGTAATCAGTGCCGGCGGGAACATCCGGCCCCGCTGCATAGTTCGCGCCGGAGACGACCGGTTCTGGCTGGGTTTCCTGGACCCATCGTGTTGACCGCCGGTTCGCGGGCGCTTCAGCGGAGATTCCGCCACGAAGTGGAGGTCGTCATCGTCGCGGAGGCGTTTGGATGGGACCCCTTGGTGATCACTTGCTTCCGCGCCGGAGGTGACTGGCGCCGACATCTCGGGGAAGCGCTGGCCGACGGCGGGGATGGCGAAGAGCGGCTTGATGGTGGGGAAGTCGTCGGAGTCGTTTGCGGACAGGAGGTTGGTTGCTGAAGCCATTTGGCGGAGAGGTGTCTGTTGGACAGACTCTTAGAGGGTTCAGATTAGGGTTTGTGAGACCACATCTCTGGAAACAGAACTAGAAGATGTGGAGGGTGGCATGGGGGCTTTATATCAGCATCATGGCTGCTGATGCTGATGAGATCCTGCATGGTGATGCTCAAGGTCTCTCTCCTGGGAGGACAAGGCTTTGGGCTGTCTCTCTTTGTATGTCTTTCTCAGTGCTCTGTCTTTGGATTTGGCATCTGAAAGAGAAGTAGAGTGTGGAGATCAAAACAAGAAGGTTGTCTGGTGGCATCATAAAGACAGCTGAAAGCATAATCATTGATCTCTTGAGGAGCCTGGCCATGGCTTAGGGTTTGGCGTGGGAGCCTCTGGTAAGAAGACATAGTTTTTGGATCATACCCTCAGATAGGATTATAGGAACTTACAGGCTCATCTATGCTTCGAGAGATATATAGCTGGTGTTCTATAGACAGGGTCATCTATTGTATTCCACCACTCTCTCTTTATGGCCTGGTGAGGCAGGCGTTTGCTTGTCTATCGGCGCTGGTATAGGCATCTTAGGGGGTATTTTTCACCTGAGAAGAGGGTGAAAGAAAAGATACAGATGAAGATGTCTAGAGACTGAAAAAGCAGATGAGGACAAAAGAATGCATTAATGATATATTTTCTTTTTTTAAGTCTTGACATATATAAGAGGGGAAAAAAGGGGGGAAGATATAAGATCTACAGATGAAGCTATCTAGAGCTAAGATAGTAGGTCAGCTGCCTTATAGGGCCTATACTGGCATCTGGTGCCTGCTGGCTTGAATTATAGGCGTACCTTCCCCTAAACTCTGCCTATAGGGTTGGGGTTTCAGCCTGGCCTTAGTAATCCCGATCTTTATTTTTGTGACTGCCCCCGCCTAAAATCCCCCACCATAGAGAGGTAACTTCAACTTCAATTGTCCTTTCACTCAATCCAGCACAAACGCAGATACATACCCACCAGCACGCTTCCTTTCGCCTCTGTTCTTCTCCCTCTTATATATTCCATTCTCACCCCTTAGTTACTGTCATTCTCACCCTCATCATCTTCACCATTGTTTCTGTGACAAAGACAAATCAATTAGTTGACCTGGAGCAGCTAGAGCTGTCCAGAGCTCTCTCTCTCTCTCTCTCCAGGCCTCTTCGATCTTTGTCCCCTCCCGTCGATATCCTCCTTGCTGCAAAAGAAACAACCATGGACACATCATCTACGCCGCAGCCGACTGCGGCACCAGACTCGCTGCTGTCCACCCAGCAGAAATCGTCCGAGCTGCAGTGCATCCTGCACCCGCTGGTGCTGCTGACCGTGTCCGACTACATCACGCGCCACACCCTCCGCCAGCAGAAGGGCCCGATCGTCGGCGCTCTGCTGGGCCAGCACACCGGCCGCGAGATCACCGCCGAACATGCGTTTGAGTGCCACACCGTGCCGGTCGACGGCGTCGACGGCGGCTACTTGCTGGACGAGCCGCGGTTCAGTGCCCGGTTAGAGCAGAGTGCGTGGTGCCCTCCCCCTCCTTGCATATCTATGCTCTACACTCCCCCCTCAAGACTGCACAACTGAGCTCGAACCTGACCATCTAACACTACTCTCCAGTGAAAACCGTGCACCAGGACCGCAAACTCGACCTCGTCGGCTGGTACACTCTCCTGCCGCCCACCGGTCCCACCCCGACCATCCTCCCCATCCACTCGCAGCTCCTCGACAAGTTCAACGAGTCATCCATCCTGCTCGGCTTCCACCCCGAAGAGCTCGCAAACCACAGCGCCGGCGCCAAGCTGCCCGTGACCATATACGAGAGCAACTACGAGGCGGACGATGTAGCAGGTGGTGACCGTGCCGCGGCGGCAGCAACGGCCGCCGCAAAAGACCGGCCCGCGGGCAGCGGCAACGACGGCGAGGGCGACAGCACTATGGATGACGCGTCTGCCCCGACCGCCGAGGAGCCCGCCCTCAAGCTGCGCTTCCGCGAGCTGCCGTACACCATCGAGACCAGCGACGCCGAGATGATCGGCATGGACTTTGTGGCGCGCGGCAGCGGCAACGCGTCCGCCATCATCGAGTCACGTGTGGCGCCCGCCAACAACCGCGACGAGGCCAGCCCGCTGGCCGGCGGCATCGAGACGCCGTCTAAGGCCGGCGACCGCAAGCCGCTGCAGGACACGGCGATGGCCGCGGAGACCGGCGCCGCGGACGAGGACGACCACACCGCTCTGACTAAGGAGGAGGACGAGACGATTGCCGCGCTGACCGCCAAGGCCAACGCTATCCGCATGCTCCAGGCCCGCGTGCACCTGATCTCGAGCTACCTCGAGCAACTCCCCGCCGACTACCTCCCCGAATCCCCCCCGTCGACCACCCCTGCGCCATCCTCCACCACCACGACCGCACCGCCCTCCCTTCACATCCTCCGCCAGATCCAAGCCACCGTCTCGCGCCTCGGTCTTGTCGTCCCCTCCGACACCGCGGCTTTTGCGACTGAGCTCCTGCGCGAGCACAACGACGTCGCCGCCGTGTCCTTGCTCAACGAGCTCCTGCGCGGCGTGCGCGGCGCCCGCGAGACCGAGCGCAAGTTCACCATCGTCGAGGCCGGCCGCTACAAGAACGCCGCCGGCTCGCGCTCCGGGGGCGGCCCCGGCGGCCCCGGCGGCGGCCCTGGCGGCGGACCTAGTGGACACCCCGGTGGCGGCCACGGCGGGGGACACCCCGGGCCGTTCCAGCTGGCTGTGCCCACCATGGCGCCCCGCGAGCTGTAGGACCTGGACGCGAGATCGCCGTGGAGAGGGTCGGCCCTTTTTGAACAGGGCAGTTAAAAAATTGTGGTGGAGAGGTTGAGAAAGACAGAGTGTATGGGGACCGAGATGGCCGGGACGGGGGGGAGGTTCGGATGAGCGACTTCTTTTTTCTTTTCTTTGCCCTTTCAGCTTCTTTTCTCCGGTACTTCACCTTTTTATGTACCCTATTCCTTGTGTGATCACCGATCTGCTTTCTAGAAGAAGCACGACTTTCACGAAATACAGTGATTACGCCTCCTTATGTTAGACACCCTGCAAGTTGCTTATTAAAAACAGGAACAGTAAAAGTGAAAAACAAGACCACCTGTTCCTTCCTCTTCTATTATCTTGATGACTTTTGAAGTTTGTAAAACATCTCATAAAACCCAGCATAGAAAAACAGAACCACATGGCACACCCTGATATCTAGAACGAAAAGCAAGAGACTACAGCCAAGCCCCACGAGCGCACAAATTTAGAGCATCTTATTCTAGGCAAGAAACAAACCCCCCAAAAGCAAAAGCAAAATACCTCCAGTCCAGACGATAAACAAATCAACAAAAAAAAAAAAGACGTGAGTAGAAGCCCTCCTCCAACGGGACGCAGTTGTGGCCAGCAACTTGCTTCAGCCCTGGTGATGGAACATTAAAAAAAAAAAANGGGGGGGGGGGGGGGGGGGGAGGATATTAGAAAAAAAGAGACAAACGCAACCACCAGTCATTCAAAGTCCTTGACTCATCATCTAATAGTTCGTTCTATCATGAAAAAAGGGTCACAGAAGAGGAAGGGAAAAACGAAACAAAGCAAACAGAACTAGCCGACGTAGACCCTCCCAACCAAGACAAACCCCAAGAACACCAGATAGAAGAAGGCAGACTTGCTTCTTCGGAAAAAGGGAACAATTTGACGAAACGAGAAAAAAAAGGAAAGAAAACGAAAAACGAAAACATGCAAAAAAAAAAAAAAAAAAAAAAAAAAAAAAAAAACTTCCAAAGAGATGCCTCGAAGGAGCAGCGGACGAGATACTTGTTAGGTAAATAGTTTCTGCCCTTCAGAACATCTCAACTGAAGTGGTGGAAGGGAGAGGCTTTAAGCCTCAATGACAACCTTGAGAACAAGGTTGCCCTCGTCATCGGAGGTGCGGGAGGCGAGCTCAAAGGCCTCACGGGCGTGCTCCAGACCCTTGAAGCGGTGAGTGACCATGTTGTCAAGGTTGGGGAACACAAAGCCCGAGCCTCCAGCCGACTTGCCAGCAGCGCTGGCGCAAAGGAGACGAACACCGGTGGGATAGGTGTTCACGTAGCGGAAAATACCAAGGATATCGATTTCGCGCAGGTGAGCCACTGACAGCGGAAGGGTCTGAATGGGAGTTCCCATACCGACCATGATGACCTTGCCTCCGGATTTGGTTGCATACAGGCTCATGTGCATACATGTTTCTTTACCCGTACACTCGAAAGTGACGTCAACTCCATCTTCATCGTCATCGACATCAGCATCGCGCGAGACGGTCAGGAGCTCCGCGGCCATCATCTTGGCCGTCTCCAAACGGGGGTAGATTCCACCGAGGACGTTGGCATCAGTTGCCGGAGTAGAGAGGCCGCTAGCGACACTGCTGGGGTTGCTCATGCTGGACGTGCTCGGGGATTGGTGGAGCGGGCGAGGCACAACGTGACCATGGGTGGCAAAGCCGTTCTCAATGGCATACTTGACACGACCTTCATCAACATCGGTGATGGTGACTTGAGCACAACCAGATTGGCGCGCCATGGCGGCAGTGAGGAGACCGACAGTTCCAGCTCCAATAACAAGAGCAGTTGAGCCAGGGGCGGGTGTGGCGCGGTTGACTGCGTGGATGGCAACCGACAGAGGCTCAAGAAGAGCAGCCGAATCGAGCGAAATGCTTTCGGGAAGCCTAACGAAGAGAGAGAGAGAGATAGCCAGGTTAGCGAATATCTACACAGGAATCGATAGAACGAGTGAAAAATTCAACACTTACTTATAGCACCAAGCGGCCGGGTGGTTGATGCGCTCCTGCAGGGTTCCCTGGAAGTGAGGGACGCTTTTCGCACTGCTGCGGAAGCGCATCTTCTTGCAGAGGTTGTAACGACCGCTGCGGCAAGTGGCACAGTTGGAGCACGGAACTCCAACCTCAAGAGCAACCTTGTCACCAATGGTAAATCCGGTCACATTGGCGCCAATGGCAACAACCTCTCCGGAGGATTCGTGCCCAAGCGAGAGCGGGTGGCAGGCACAGAGGTCGCCGTTGGCGAATTTCTTGTAATAGGAGACATCGGAACCACAGATGCCAGTCGACTTGATGGCAATCTGAAGCTCACCAGCTCCGGGCTCCTGAAGGCGTCTCTCTTCCTGTAAAGAGGAAACGGAAACATGTTAGCAGTCAAGTAGCATCTTCAGCTAGGATAAGTTTGAACTCACCATACGCAGGTCACGGGGACCATGAAGAACCGAAGCCTTGACAGTAATGGCCTTACCACCACTGACCGAGACAACAGGATGAGAGACGACAAAGTCGTCAAGGATAGAGGCGGGAGCCATCCTTGATAATGATAAAAAGGGTTGGATAAAGAGGGTATGAAAGGGGGAAGAAAGAAAGAAATGACAAAACAACAATGTCTAAGAGAAGACAAGGCTGTTCAGTCAAAAAAGAGGTAGTTTAGAGAGTATGGAAAGAGGAAAGAAAACGTGGGATGGAGTGGGATGAGAGAGAAACCGGGTTTATATAGTTTTTGGAAATGGGTGCGTTGACTTGCGAACTATTCTGTGTTGACTTGGGAATTATTCTGCGTGGGATTGCGAATTACCAGCAGGAAATGTTGCCAATTGAGAGCAGCTGAGGAAGACTGGCAGGTTGGGATCAGGGAAAAAAATAGAGAAATAAATAGCGGGCAAGAAATAAAATCATGGAAAATCAAAGAAGGGAAGGAGTGGGATGTGCGGACGGGGTGGGCACGGAAGGAGCGACTGACAGACACCTTATAAGTCAACAGAGCCAGAGATCGATGTGTTTGAGGTGTGAATCATCGCGATGTGGATGGCAGGAGCGGGCAGCCGTACCAGAATTGGAAGCGACGCTCCTTGTAAGTGCGTGTAAGTACCGTTGCTACGAGGGACTACTGCTCGTGTACTCCGTTATCTGTTCGTATATGGAGACAGACCTGCATCGGGCATATCACATCCATCCATCACAATATAGCTAAGTTTTGCTACATGTTTTATTATCGCCCCTCTCGGTATTATCTCGAAGCTACCATTATTGACCCGGAAGTAAGGGTGTGTGCGGCCGCAGAGGGGAAAAAGTTTTCGGCCGTGGACTTATACTGTAGCAATGCTACTTTGCACCTTGATATCTCCAGGAAAATTTGCCTGTCAAACATGAGGACTCGCTGGCGGAAGGTGCACTCTACAGTACAGTACATGCACATATACACCAGGAAGGACCTGGGCCTAGCTCCTTCCTCCTGGTTCGGCCCCTCCTCTTTAGCGGCGGCCCCATGAAAACATTGGGTCATGGCTTCCACACCCCTTTCGAATATTAGCCCAATGTCGGCCAAATCACTCCATGTGGCAGAGGCAGGACACACTTAGCGCATTGGCTACGGGGAAGGAGGTGGTGAAATGAAAACTGCTTCGACCACCAGGGAAGGTGCTGTGTTTGAGACGGCAGGAACTGAAGACCCTCAAAACTCGACCAGAGAGAAAACCGGAAGGAACGTGGATGGGGGCCATCGGTGAAGTGAAAGACCGATTATCGAGACCGTCAAAGCGACGAGAGTCAACAGCCTTGCATCGAGCAGTTGTAACATGGAAAACGCCCACCAGCTCGCAAAAGCTACTCCAAATCCCAAGAATCGGCTGTTGGGGCCTGAATTGCCTATTGTGGAGATGACTAGGAACCAGATTGGTCCAAAGCAGTTTGTAGCCAATGTGCGTTGCAGGAGCTATCGCCCATTCTATAATGGTTTACCTTAGTCACGAACCCCCCGGCACTTCCAATAAAGGTCCTTGGCTGGCGGTTCCTTCCCATGTGTTTCGACCACCCTCCACACACGACTCCGACAAACGGAAGGAGAACCCCAGAGAACAAGCGAGCCTGCCAAAAAGGTCTTCACACCGTAAACATCAGCTCATTCCTGCAAGTGATTGCTTCGTTTGACATTTGCAGCCGACCTCTGACTTACATAAACTTGCTCAAGCGGCATTGTGTTCGTGTAAGCCGATTTAATCTCGGTGGTGGTGGGCGTATCATCCCTATTCCTCCTCTTTTTTCTTCTTCTGTTCCCGATTTCTTTTCTCGTCTGCATCTGCATCTGCATGTTCATTTCTTCCATATCTCTCATGCACATGCGTCGCAGTGCTTCCAAAACGGTGCTGATAAAGATTGAGTGGACCGTTTGCCGATCCTCTGATTATCCATCCCTTACTATTGTTTCGTCCGGGATAAGCAAGCCTCGCAGTTTCGCCCAGAATCTCGTTTCTTGAGCCTTCAAAGACGTCCGTTTACCGAAAACAAAAAGGACAAAACCGCCGGTGCCGGAGGCCGGACTTCCACGCATGCTGCAAGCCACAAATCAACGGAAACCTTCATACGGTGAGTTGTGAATATGCAGCTGGGATCGGCCTTACGCCTGGGTGGAACTTCAGGTGGAGAGCATATGCCTGTCATTCTCACCAGTCACCACTATGTTCTCGCTTGCTGTTAGGTGTTGACCAAATTTATCTTTTCAGCGACAGGGAGTCCATCGTTGAACGCTAGAAGGCACAACAGCTTCTGACGTTCAACGATAGCTTCCCGCGTGTGATATCCACCAAGACCCCGAAAATAGCACCACGACTGTCTCCAATTGGAGTTTTTCGGGGCTACTATGTAAGGTACTCTCCATTTGTGTCAAAAAACACGATGGGCAGACAAAATTACCATTTCTACCCCGAGAATTTGAAGGTAATTGTCGCCAAGGCAAAAGCCCTCTTGTTCCCGGTCTGGGCCAATGCCGGGAACAGGTCCATTATCTGGTCCATGCGTGCCATGCCGTGCTCTAGCTCCAGTCAACGGTGGAGATATCACACAAAGCTCCATCCAGAGGTGATAATGGATTTTAACTGAAGTGTCCATCCTCGGTTGTCCTCCATTGACATCCTGCCTGTATGTAACTGACATGTCTCGTGCATACACACAATAGCCAACGGAAACAACTTCAGGGCGCGAAGGGTACTTTCTCCGGGTCATCGACACCACCGCAATTTCAATGGTGGGCAAAGATTAGAAAACTTGAAAGAAATCCGAAGATAACGATCCCGGAATATGCATGGCATCCTTGCACGGGCCACTAGGAAGCGTCAAACTTATCATCACGACGGTGAACTAGTCTGCCGACCGGCTCCGAGTCTGATTATCTCTGACTACGCCAAAGTCGGTGGCTTGGTGCCAACTCAACTGCTAAGCACACACACACACACACACACACTCTCTCTCTCTCTCTCTCTCTCTCTCTCTCTCTCTCTCTCTCTCACAACAACATCCTTCACAGCGTTTACTGACTTGAGGAATGGCATTGCAGCTTATGCTTTCACCATCTGTTCGGCACACGAACAAACCCGCATCTTTCTGTCTCTCTGCCCAGGACTCGTACAGCATTTGATTCCACGATTCTTCCTGGAGATCCTGGCTTTACCCACTCAAAGGAGAGGCCGAGAAGTCTGCGGCTAATATGATGTTGCAACGTTGAAAGTGAGTGCAGATGCCCTAGCAAGCTGTTGCACAAGCAATCCTTCTCCAGTCTAAGCCAAACAGGATTGTCATTGCGACCTCTTCATCAATTCCTCCAGACACCATGCCTGTCACAAAACGAAAACAGTCATAACCGAGACCCGTATGGCCCAGCCTGGCTTGCACTGGGCGGACTTATCGTTCGTACGAGAGGTCTGGCCCTGCTCAGAGTGACTCCACGGACGGCCATATTTCGGACTCGAAGATGCACCTAATGACGACATGTGTGAAACAAGATGACAAGCCTGGGCGAGTGGCCTGGCCCCTGATGTTGAAAATTCAAGAATAATCTGCAACTCGGCAAGCTAATTTCAGCTACCTGTGAACACTATGTCGAACTAGGGTGTTTGTCCCTCGACACTAATTGGCAACTACCAGATTCGAGATGCGATACAATACGACGCTTTGCGCAGCCTGGTAATTATTGCTATACAAAGTCTTGTTCTTACTTAATCCCCCCCCCCCCCCCCCCCCCC
>LNGL01000033.1:237846-277185 GCA_001510565.1 Knoxdaviesia proteae
ACCAGGTTCTGCGTCACGCGCGTCGTCTTCTCGAACAGCTGCTTCTCGCTCGTCTGCGCCTCCTCCATCGCCGCCAGCGCCTCGTCGACCTTGTCGGGCCGCACGTTCGCGCTCGACTTGAGGCGGTCGGCCGCGTGCAGCCGGCTGCGCGTCAGCTCCTGCGCCTGCAGGAACTCGCGGATCAGGATCTGCCGGTTCGTCAGCGTCTCCTTGACCACGAAGGCGTCCTGTGAGTGGTACTGGAACGGATCGCCGAGCGTGGTTGACTCGGCCGTGGCTTGTGCCGCGTGGTAGTCGCCCACGGCTTGCACCACCTTGCCGAGCTTGCGGTAGGCGTTCGCCAGCCCGGGGTGGGGCTCTTGGACGTTCATGCCGGCCATCTTGACGCCGAAGTCGGACTCGGACAGACCCAGGCCTAGAGGAAGATGCAACGATAGGTTAGCCGCCGAATGGGGAGTAGAAAAGACGGTGAGCCAACGACATACCCCTTCTGGCCTTCACCAGCTTGTCCACCTTGTGGCCAGCATCCATGGTGCCGAGATAGAACAGCTTGACGATCGGCCGAGCATCCTGCAGCTCGGGCGTGTCATCGGGGGGAGGAGCAAACTGCTTCAGGATCTTGCGGCGCACACCGGTGGCAGGCTGCTTCATCTTGACCATGGGAGAGTATCCAAAGTCGCTCTCCACGAAGAGGACCATCTCATCGTCGCGCATCAGCACGTCGTTGGCGCACACGTAGTTGAACCAGCGCTGCATCAGCGCCTTGACGCGGAGCTCGTCCTCCTCGGTGCCGGCGCCGGCCGACGTCAGCGCCGGCGGCACCACCGGCACAATGGCCTCGGGGTTGGCGGATATCAGGTGCTCGGCCAGCTTGACGAACTCGGAGTGCAGGCGGCGGACGTCGCGGTACTGCGTGGTGCGGAATCGGGGGAGATTGGTCTGGGGGGGAACGCAAACGAGGGGGTGTTAGTATGCCGGCCGTCCGTGCATGAAATGAAGCGTCAACTTTGCCGGGGGAGAAAAAACGTACGTGCACATCGAACCGCAGAATGGGATCCTTCTTTCCCGGACGCTCAAGCCCGGTGATCTTGGCCTGAAGCTTGAACATCGGCATCTTGCGCGGCTGCGGCTGCTGCGGCAGCGGCGCCGACTGGGGCGGCGGCGCCACCGCCGCATCAGCCTGCGACGGCGACACAGGGGCTCCCTGGGCGGAGCGGACGGGGGTCGGCGAGTCGGGCGCGAACGCCGGCGGCGGCAGCGCCGTCGGGCTGTTATCTCCGGGGCCGGCCTGCGCACCGACGGCGGGCGACGGCATGAACGGGTTGCGTTCCGGCGAGCCAAAGCCGCCGACGCTGCCCGGGCCGGGCACTACGGCGTCGTCGTCCATGCGGCCGAACAGGCTGTCGCTGGCTCCGCCGGGGGCTAGGTGGCCGCCGTAGCCGGAGACAGCCGACGTGTCGCGGCGCGGGGAGGCCGACGGCGAGCTGCCCCACGGCGACGAGGCGTGCGGGTTGTCCGGGTCGCTGAGGGAAGTGGTGTAGTCCATTGCGGCGGGAAGAGCGGGACGGAAGATTCGGGAGGGAGAGAGAGAGAGAGAGAGACGGAGGGGGTGTTGAGATTCGAGATGGCTGCGGAGCGTCTATGTGTGATCAGGAGATGCCTGGCTCAAAGGTGCAGACAATGGAGCCGGGAAGCCGTCAGTATACCAGCAACTACCGATGTCAATGAATTGAATGATCAATCATGTAAATGAAGATCAAGACACCCGTGAAACTGGAAGATGCGATGATGTGAAGAATCTGCAATTCGGGGGAGGGTCGGGGGTACCTGAAGCTATTTAAACCAAGTTGGATTTTTCGGTTGGCGACCACCTAAAAAAAGCCGGCGGTTGATGACGACAACAATCGCAGCGAAGCTTGGGGAAGGAGCGAACGACAACGGAAAGGAAGAAAAAAAAGCTGTGGCGGCTGTGGCGGGGAAATACTTTTGGCCCCAGCCAAAAAAGTGAGCGACGAACTGTTGAGATTCAACGAGCTTGGGCGCAGTTCAGAGTGTTAAATTGCACACAAAAAGGAGAATCAGTACAACGCACACGACTGTGACCGTGTGTGCTTTTTGTTTATTGAAATGAACACCGATGGGGAAACGAGAATCATTGAGCGGGATCGAACGAACCAGAAAGATGGGGGAGAAGCGGATTGACGGGGAGAAGCAAAAACGTGATGCCGGATATGACTGCACACTTTTGGCCACCGGGCCGCCGTTAGGGTTACAGACTAGCATTCGGGTTTAAAAGCCCCACCAACGTCATGTATCAGAATTGACAAGACAGACAGACAACGGACAATCACAAAAAACATGTTATCAATATGTCCCACAGTATAAATACACAGATACAAATCACATCAAGACGTGTCCTCTCCCCTCCGACCTCTCTATATATGCAACAGAAGACGAAACAAAAAGAAAAGAGCTGAAAACGGAGGAGGGCAACCCAACCCAGTGGCAAAACCGTAGATATCCCAGGGTGTGTGTACGGAGCCAGAGAGAAGTGAGGGAGAGAAGTGAGGGAGAGAAGAGAAGAGTTTGGATGGTTCACCGGCTTTACGCTAGCACATCCACACGCCAACAACGCCGTCCTGCCGGCCCTCGACGAGGTAGCCATCGCGCATGCGCACGCGCTCGACCACCGACGTCTTCTTGCCCTCCTCGGCGGCTGTCACCCCGACGCCGCAGTCCCACTGCCGGCCCTCGACCTTGTCGTACACCTTGACCACGTCCTCGCCGGCCGCCGACACGATGCGCCGCGTGTCGAACATCATGCTGGTCACGCCGTTGTCATAGGCGTAGGCGTCGTGGATGGCGCCGGTGCGGAGGTCCCAGATCTGCGGCGTTGTTAGTATGGGTGGAATAGGAGTACTTGGTTGAATGGTAGAAACAAGAGAGAGAGAGAGAGAGAGAGAGAGAGAGAAAGAGAAACTTACCCGAATGCTGCGATCCAGGCTGCTAGTCACAATGTGCACATCGTCAAACTGCAGCGCCGTTACCGGGCCGGTATGCCCCACCAAACTGCGGTGCACCTGGCCGCTCCGCAGATCCCACAGCCGCACCATGCCGTCCGCCGTACCGCACGCCAGCGCCGACTCAAACACCTGCAGCGCGCCGATAAAGTCCGCGCTGGCCGCCGCCGCCGCCGACGGCTGGCCCGAGCGCCCGGTGTAGCGCCACGAGCCCTCGCCGCCGCCAAGACTGGCCGACGCCTGCGCGGCCGCCCACATGACGTCGAGCGTCTGCACGCAGCGGCCCTTGGCAAGGTCCCAGTGGCGGATGGTCTTGTCGGCCGAGCCCGACACCAGCACGTCGCCGCGGAAGTTCAGCGCCGTGATCTCGTCCAGGTGCGACGACAGCGTGTACAGCGCGCACTCGTCCATGCTGTTGTCCGGCGGGTCGACCGGCTGGTCGTCGTCGTTCTCAAACGCCATGCCGTCGTCCTCCTCGACGTCATCCTTGCCGAACCGCCCGCCCTGCGGGTCGTAGTGCGCTTTGCTCAGGTCCCACAGCCGGATGGTGGCGTCCATCGAGCCGGTTGCCAGGATGTTGTCCTCCACCTGCAGCGTGCGCACAGACGCCGTGTGGCCCTCCAGCACGCCGATGCAGCGGCCGGCGTTCAGGTCCCACACGCGCACCGAGTCGTCCATGGCCGACGTCACGAGCGTGCCAAAGGGGGCGTCAAAGTCCAGCGCCGTGATGGTGTCCTGGTGGGCGCGAATCTCGCGGATCGACTCGCCGGGCGTGTACTGCTCGTTCAGGGTCGCAAGCGACTTGCGTGGTACCAATCGGGGTTTCTTCGGTTTTGAGGGCGTGCTTGTTGCCGAGGGGAGTTTGTCGTATACAGACTGTGACATGAAGCCGGCATCTTCGCTGTCGCCAATCAGATCCTCTTCGGATTTCGTCGGGGACAGTTGGCTTGCTACGTAGGCGGCGTCGTCCACCAGTTGCTGGGATTCTTCTACACGGGCTTCGACATCCATGACTATAGGAGAAATGGTTTAGGGTTAGCAACCAGCAGGATATGGCTCATGAAAAAGACAACCCCAGAGTGCAGCATCAGCTCTTACTGTCGTGCTCGAGAAGCGCCTCCTCCTGATCCAGTCCGGCAAGCCGTTCCAGCAATATCCTCCGCATGCCGTGAAGGTTAGCAATCTTGTTCTCGATATCGCGGACCTCGCAGGCGGCCATGTTTTTGCGGATGGCCAGCAGCTCGAGCTCGTGCATCATCGACGACCGTTCGCGCCTGAGCCCGTGCAGCGTGTGGGGGCTCGCGGGATCCTTGGTCGAGTCTTCGAGCAGCTTGCGGCCGCGGGACGGCCGGCGGCGATGGAGCTTCTTGCCCTCCTCGGTGAGCTCGGGGAAGCTGGCCTTGAAGCCCTGGAACAGCGAGTAGGCATTGTCGCTGGCGGGGATGTTGGCGAGCATTTCGTCGGGCAGGGCGGTGAGCGCGCGGTGCTGGATTTCGTTGCGCGAGAACTTGGACCGCACGATGTCGGTCGGCGTGGTCTTGGCCATCGAGAACACGCTGCGTTGGATCGACGGCTTCTGCAGCTTCTTGTGCACCTCGGTCATGGCCAGCTGGTACGGCGTGACCGACGGCGCCTCGCCCGAGAGCGGCCCCATCAGGTGGGACGCCGTGGTGGTGACTTTTCGGCTGAAGGTTTCGAGGCCCCGGGTCTATGTACACCGAGCATACTCCTGCGTTAGCGGGCCAAGGGGGAGGAAATAGTACTCTTGATAAGCCAGCTTCGGCACGCCAGTCCACTGGGAAAAAGAGAAGAAAAAACGTCATACCGAGATGAACGGGCTTTCGTCGTCGCTGATGGCATCATCGTCGAAGCCATTTTGCCGAGGAGATGTTGCCATCCGGAGAAGAGGGCAAGAAGCGGCAAAAACTTGGCGGCTCGCCGGTGGTGAGAAGCTGTCAAGGGCAGCAGCCAAGACGAAAGAACAGTAGACACAGCCGGGGCGTGTTGACCAGCGAAGAGTCAAGGAGATCGGAGCATGGGAGAGATAGAGACAGAGGAGAATGAAACAACGGCGAGTGAAGGCTGGGTGAAGATCTCTAGATTTACTCTTCTTCCCGTTCTCTTATGGTTAGGCAAAAGAGAGTGAAGATAGTTGAAGGAGGAAGAAGAGAACAGAGAAAAAGGCGAAACACAAAAGTCGCCTGGGATTTCTATCTCACAGGCGAAGAAGATTCATGCGCCAGCAGTGAAAAAAACGCGGGCCATAGCAAAATGTCCCGGTCAAAAGTCTGTATCCGGCGTCTGAGAGTTTTGCCGAAGCTAATCCACAACCGGGGCCGGGAAAGAAATCCGGCCAATCAGAGCATAGAAGCTCCCGGCTACCTGTGGCTCGTGTGGGGAGAAGTACCGATCTGCGGAGAGACCAGGCGAAATGGTACAAGGCTGGCGGTTTTAGTGGCGGCATCGGAGCTTGGGAACAAAAAAGTGCGATGCGGGCTTGTTGAGTCAGTTCGGATGATCTTTGAGACCTAAGTTGGAAGCTTTTGTTCTTCGGTCACGATCTGACACTCTTCTTCTTCTTCTCTTCTTGTCTTGGTGTCTTCAATTGCAGATTGGTTGAACTGGCCCATGTTTGCACTGCAAATCCGTGATATCCAAGCCCCAGCGTTTGTCGTTGTTTGCGTGCGTTTGTATACAGCTCGGCCCGGCAGTTGAGTTTGTTTGTGTTTCTTCTGCGTCGGGTCCAAGCGAGCAGCCCGAATATCCGGAACACGGCTTTGATAGCCCGGCCGCGCCTCTCTCTGAAACTGGATCCAAAGCCCGGCCCCGGCAGTGTGTTCTGCCCCCCCGACCTCCGCCGCCTCTACGACCTGTTTGACCGGGACACTCCCCCGTACATCATGGACTCGATATCGACGTTACCGGCCGTGACCGACGCGCTAGACCTCGGCCACATCCGGTTTCAGCTGATGTAAGAAACCGCCCCCCCGGTTTCTCTTCTTGCTTCCTCAGCTAACCCTCCAACGTCCCACAGCCGCCTGGAGGACACCATCACCTTCCACGTGATCGAGCGGGCGCAGTTCCCGCTGAACCGCAACATCTACGTGCCCGGCGCGGTCAAGATCCCGGACTCCGACCTGAGCTTCATGGACTGGTACCTGCGCGAGCAGGAGCGGCTGCAGTCGCTGATCCGCCGCTACGACTCGCCCGACGAGTACCCGTTCTTCCCGGACGTGGTGCAGGACCCGCTGCTGCTGCCGCTCGACTACGGCGCGCTGCTGCACCGCAACAACGTCAACGTCAACGCCAAGATCCACGACTTCTACATCAACAGCTTCCTGCCGGCCGTGTGTGTGCGCGCGCCCGCCGCGACGGAGGCCGACGGCGACCGCGGCGAGTCGCGCGAGCACTACGGCTCGGCCGCCACCTGCGACATTGCCTGTCTGCAGGCCATCTCGCGGCGCATCCACTTTGGCAAGTTCGTGGCCGAGTCCAAGTTCCGCTCCGAGACCGAGCGCTTCCGCAACCTGATTCTGGCCGAGGACCGCGCGGGCATTGCGGACGCTATCACCAACGCCGCCGTCGAGCAGCAGGTGCTGGACCGCCTGCGGCTGAAGGTGCTCACCTATGGGCGGGACCCGTCGCAATCGGCGAGTAGCAGCGGCAGCCAGAAGATCGATGCCGATGCGGTGGTGGCCATGTACAAGGACTTTGTGATTCCGCTGACCAAGGAGGTCGAAGTGGAGTACCTAATGCAGCGTCTGGATTGATGGAGGCTATAAGCGGAGAGAAGAACCTGCCGGGTGATCTTGATCTATGTATCATTCAGTATCTGGGCATGATGGATGCTGCGCGAGCCACCGAGATCTCGAACTCGGCTAAAATATGCGTCTTGATTTATTTCGTTGGTCTTCAAAAGTCTGCTTTTCTGTCTCGGAATAACCATTCATGCTTGCCAGCTTAGGCTCTCGTTGTATGCCGGTGCGTAGACACACCTTCAAGATGTCAGTAACCACAGAAAGCTGCACTCAGAGAGAAGAGTATATATTCGGAAGTCGTGACAGTTGTATCTGATCCTAACTTTTAAACCTTCATTATTTCGTGTCGTCTAGCCTGAAAAGGAATATCCCACCCACCAAACGTATCATGCAACTTTTAGTCCTCCTTTTTATCTATCCCCGCCCCCAAAATGCACAAACCCAGGACTCCTCCCACCCTACGCATCAGGAGGCTGCAGGTACTCCGAGATCTCCTTGACCGCCGGAAGCATCTTGGCCGCCTCGATCAAAATGAAGTATCCGTGCGTATTGATCCCCATCTCCTGGAACGCGCGCTTGCTGTCTGCAACCACCTCGTCGGTCTTGGTGAACGGGAAGCTGCCGGCCGCCACCGCGTGCTTCTGCAGCACCTCGTCTTCAACGTGGAAGTAGAAGAACGGCTGCTGCGCCGCAGAGGCGCCAGCAGCCGCCTTGGCCGAGCGCGCCTTTTTCGCGCGCCGCCGCGATCCGCCCTCGCCCGCACCGCCGGCGTCTCCATCGTCGCCGTCCGCCATCTCGGCGTCCAGCTGCGACTCGACCTCGTGGTACACCTTGCTGACGACCAGGAAGTGCGAGAAGGCATACGGCTCGCCGTCCTCCAGCGCCGCCTCGATCTCGTCGAGCAGCAGCGAGTACATCGGCGGGGCGATCTCCGCCGGCATGTTGACCAGCCTTTCAGAAAACACCAGCGCCACCTGCGGCGCCGCCGCAACCTCAGTCCCCGGGGCCACGGCCTGGCGGATCAGCGGCGCCACCGTGCGGGCCACCGCGGCGCTGGGCGAGGCGGCGGCGCGGTCCGCCAGGTACGTCGCCAGCGCGCTCACCGCGGGGCTCGTGCGTTGCACGGCGAGGTTGAGCGCCGTCAGCATCGCGTACGGGTCGTTTGCGCGGGTGTCGACCTTCACGGTCGAGCCGATTGTGTGTTGGGCGAGGATCACGTCGGCGAGGCCGGAGAGGTTGAGGAGCGGTGCGTCGACGTCGAAGAGCTGGCGGAGCAGCGATTTCACCCCGTGGTAGTCGATCTCCGAGTCGAAGTTGAACCATTCAAAGTCGACGTTCACCACATCGAAGTCCTGTAGAGGAAGCCAGGTAGCCGGATTAGAGAGATACTATATGTACCGCCGGTGTGCATGTGTGGGCCAGGCCCAGGGGATGCTGGGACTCACCTCCTCGTCTGAGCCGTCTTCGTCCATGCGGTCGTCGGAGTGGATCGCGGGCACCTTCTCGCGGGCCGGCTCACGGCTGCGTTTCTTGCCCATGTTGTTGGAGTGAAGTGTGCGGGGTTCTGGTAAGGGCCTTAAAGGGTTGAACGGACAAGGAGAAAGATTTATGGCCAGTATTCAAGCGTATAAAGCGCGTTCTGTCAGAGGGTTTGCGGTTGTGACTTTCTAAAATTGTGTGCGTTGTACCACTGCAAGATCAAGTTTGGGTGGGCAAATTTTTTTAATTTCTTCGGGTTGGAGGGGTCATCTAACCCTAAGACACAACAACCCTACCCCTAATACAACCGAAAGTTCACCAACCCAGGAACAGGTGTGTGCTTCAACTTCAGTCTCGGAGATGCATCTCTGAATGCACGCAAACGGCACAGTTTTCCCTCCGTGTCCGATCCACCGGAAAAGTCGGGGTTGTCGAATTTCCGATAAACTTTTTCTGTGTCTCACAGCAAGCCACACGCTGCCTACGACTCTTCTGCTTTGGGAGAGTAACGCCAACTCCCGAGTCACACGGGGTCTAGTGCTGGATACAAGGTGTGCACGAGAATCTCCGGAAAATTCAGTGGTTGGGGGTGTAAGTGTGTGTGTGTGTGTGGGTCAAATTACCGAAAGATCGATCTGCGGCCAGGCACCTCACTCTCCACGGTGCCCCCGTCGGACTCCGGAGACGTGCAGGCAAAAGCAACACCACGCCATGCAAATTACCCGCAAACTCAAAATTCTAGATGCGAACTTCAGAAGTTCACGGTTTGACAAGAATATGCTTGTTCGCTTGGAGGGGTTTGAAATGTCGTATGCAAATGGCAGTACCGCCTCAGGAAATATGAGCAAATCCAAAAGAAAAAGCAAGTTTGAAAATATGAAAGTATAATGGTCCATATCAAAAAGTCCGACCCATATGTACTGCCAGGATGAAAATTACCAGCGAAGAAGATATGCATACAATGAAAAAAGATATTCCAAAAGAGGACCACCGAAGAGAAGTATTAGTCGGATATGCTGATCACCGAGGCTGGGAACCCCTCTCCCTGTCACAGCCCTGAAAGACACAACTGAGTCAGGGTGCCATAAAAAAAGAAAACACCACAACCGTCAGACAGAGTGTTCACCAAGGTGGCATATTGGTGGCACCCGCCCGTTGCCCAGACACACACGCAAGTTCGTCTTACACCATCTCGCCCGCCTTTTTGGCTGCTGCCGCCGCCGCCGCTGCCTTTTCCGATGGTTCGAGCTCGGCCATCGAGCTCTTGTAGTCACTAGAGGCGTCCTTCATCTCCTTAGAAGCACTCAGCTCCGCCGGAGACAGCGAGCCGGTGCCAGTAGTAGGACCAGGGCCGGTAGGACCAGAGGCTCCAGAGGGTCCAGCAGGGGCTCCACCCGGCGGGCCGGGGGGACCGCCGGGACCGGCGCCGGACTGCTTCTTGATGCTACGCCACTGCATACCCAGCGCACAGACCAGGGTCAGCAGGGCTAGACCCATACCGGTTAGGAAGATTTTGGTCAGGGCAAAGTTGTACGCCTCTACCACGCGCGGGCGGAACCGCTCCGGCACGGACGCCAGGATATCGGTGGCACCCTCGTGCACCACCAGCGCGGCGTCGACACCCGGCACACCGCGCAGACGGCTCACGAGCAGGTTGGACAGAATCGACTGGCCGACGGACACGAACACGGCGGCGCCGACCTGCTGGGCGAAGAAGGTGATGGCGATGCCAGTAGAGATGTCCGGGCGGGGCAGCACGGTCTGCACGGCCAAGTTGACGGTCTGCATGCCAAAGCCGAGACCGAAGCCGGTGAGGAACTGGTAGGCGATCCACTGCGAGGACGGAGTCGAGATGGAGAAGGTGCTGAGCAGGCCTTCACCCACCGCCATGATCACCGGGCAGAGAATCATGGACGGCACGTAGTAACCGATCTTCTGGGTCATGATACCGCCAATGATGCTGGATACGACAATGCTGAGAACAAGGGGGATAGTGTAGATACCGGACTTGACCGGATCGGCTCCCTTGACAGTTTGGACTGGAGAAATAACGTGTTAGTGATATCCCTTTTGCAGGTAGAGTTTGCTGGGGGCGAAAGGACTTACACCACAAGGGCACATAGTAAATCGGCATCATCATCGCACCGGCAAGGAAGGTCATGTAACCCGCTCCAGCCAGCATAGTCTGCTGCTTAATAACACGGCCAGGGACAGTAGCCGTCTCGGGCATCAGGATCTGAACTGCCACGAAGCAGATGAACATAACACCGAAGACAACGAACAGGACAACGATACGGATATCGTTCCACGGGTATGCGGCACCACCCCACTGGAGGGCAAGCAGCAGTGCAGTGACGGCGGGGACAAAGAAGAAGGTTCCGAGAGGGTCCAGGCGCATGATATGCTTGACCAGGGGAACGGGCGGCATATCCTCCTTCTTGGGGTGGAGGAAGAAGAGTAGCAGGAGGAAGGCAATACCACCGATAGGCAGGTTGATCCAGAAGCACCATCTAAGAACCTGTTAATAGGGGTACTTGAAGAAGTCGGGGAAACAGGGCTAAGTCTTACCTCCAGCTCAAGCCGCTGGTGAAGCCACCACCGACTAGAGGTCCGATGACCGACGAAAACCCAAAGACCATGCCGAAAATGCCCTGGAACATCGGTCGGCGGTGGAGGGGCACCATGGGGATCATAACCATCATCGATCCGGTGAAGATGCCAGCGGATCCAATACCAGCAATAGCACGACCGGCAATAAAGATAGCGGATGTTGGCGCAGCAGCGCAGATAACAGAGCCAATCTCGAAGATCAGAATGGTGATCATATAAGTCCTGCAAGGGAGAAAGCACGCGTGTGAGTTTCTTTACGGAAATACACTCCAGAGACATCAGCAAGGGGTGAAGAGAATAGAAAAGCCACACTCACCATTTCAGATCATAAAACTTGAACACTCGGCCAAATATCAACTGAGATGCGGCTGTGGTCAACATGTACGCTGATCCGTACCAGCCGATATCCGCAATAGTGTTGAAATCGTCAGTAATACGCGGGATGGCGGTCGCGATAATAGTGCGGTCCAGGGCCACCAAGAACAGAGCAGCAAAGTTGGACAACATCACCAACCAGAACTTGAGAGTCTTGGGCTGGAAGTTGCGCTCGGCTTCGTCTTCGCCACCCATGTCACGGCCTCCGGAACGCGGTTCAGCTCCGGGGCCAGGGGGACCACGGGGCGGGCCGGAAACATCATCAGGAGTCTCGAACTCAGCCATCTTTGAGGGTTTCTTCACCATACTGGGGTCAGAAGCAGCTCCGGTGGCTGCCGGGGCGGTTCCTGTTGTGGTGTTGTGTGCGTTGCCATCTTCGGCAAATGCGTCGAGCACAAGGGCACTCCGTGAGGCGGATCCGATCGTGGGTACGTGGCTGTCACGGCCACGCAGAGTCGGGCCAGACATGTTCGACTGGCGGTATGCGGACGGCTCGTTGAAGAAGAGATCGTGGCTATCGCGCCAGCTGCCGGCGAGCGTGGCGGCGGAGGATTCGCGGGCAAAGTCTATGCGCGAGAAGCCTGGCGACGGTGAGGCGAAGTCAAGGCCATTGAACTCGCCGGAAGTACCGGCATTAGACGGCTCACCGGCCACGGAGCCAGAGGCAACGAGAGTAGCAATGGTGGTGGTGGTTGGGCTTGTGGGAAGGCTGCGGCGCTGGGGAACGGCGTTGGGGCCCTCGCCGTTGCGCGATGACGTAGAGAAGCGAGGAGACGAGAGTGGTGAGAGAGGGTGAGGCCGAAGATCACTTACTGACACCAGAGCAGCGCCGGTTTGTGGGGCTAGAAGAACGC
The DNA here is from genome assembly GCA_001510565.1 of Knoxdaviesia proteae. Taxonomy (NCBI): domain Eukaryota; kingdom Fungi; phylum Ascomycota; class Sordariomycetes; order Microascales; family Gondwanamycetaceae; genus Knoxdaviesia; species Knoxdaviesia proteae. The sequence continues at coordinate 249,943 of LNGL01000033.1, forward strand.
CGGACGAGGACCTCGAGTGAGCAGACAGCTCTACTGATTGTTGTGAGATGCCACCGTTGAGCTGCGGGATCTCGGGAGACGGGGTCGAAGTTGATGTAGGAAGAGTTGAGGGGGCCGACAGCTGGTTTGCCCCCGAGTCGTTAGTAGCCGCGGCGGCGGCCGCAGAAGGAATTGGAGAAGCCATTGATGCTGATATTAAGTCCGGGGATAACACCGGTTTTTGAGGATATCCTGGCAAATGTCAGGTATATTGGTTTGCTGGTGTGTCGAAGTATAAATAGATGCCGCGTCGTCGGGATTCCGGGGGGAAATATTAAGGCGCAATATATGGAGATTGGCGAGACCACACCGGCCACAAGGGAATTATTAGTGAGGGGAAAGAAGCGAGGGACTGGGCGAGGATACTAAGAAGTGTATATATGAAGCAGAAAAACAGTAAATCAGGAAGAAAATTGATATTGAAATTAAAGAGTGTAAGTTGAAGGGGAATCCATTAGATTGGAGGTGTTAGACGGGGCCGACCGGTTTGGAGGATATATAAACGACCGCGCAATATTGATCGAAAGGAAATTAGTAAAGATGAAGAAAGGAATCCTGCAAGAACTATTCTAGCAGATCAGTGTGTCCATGTGAGCTCTAAATGAAGGCATCGACAGTCTCGTAAGGGTTGAAGGTCGACGTTAGAAGGGGGGATGAGGGGTGAGAAGAAGGAAGAGAGGAAGAAGACCGAACAAGTCGGAAGGGGAAAAAGTAAGAAGAAGGGCAAAGGTAAATAAGAAGAAGAAAGCAGGAGTACAGGGAAAGAAAGAGAAGTGAAGGGAAAAGAAACAGCAGAGGGAGAGACGGGCGAGAATATGTAAATTCCCGGGAAGGAATATAAGATATATAAATGTGATAAAAGAGAAGACAGCACACCCAAAAAGGTCTCAACGAAACAACATCAGCCAAAAAAAGCCCAGTCAAGATTTGTCGACTCAGATGTCTCGAGGGAGCAAAGGAGAGTGGCACACCCAAGCCAAAAAAAAGAAAAAAAAAAAAAAAAAAAGAAGGCCGCGAATGTAGGGAGGAAAAGAGAGCATGAAGGGTTTAGATGGGAAGAAAAGAAAAGGAAAAGACGAAGAAGAAGAAGAAGAAGAAGAAAAGAAGAACACGGCGTTTGGGAAGGGGATTGATATAGGATATGGGATGAAGGAGAGGGAAGGAGCGATACGCAAGTAACGAGAGCTGTGACTAAGTGATATCTGGATAGTTGAATAACGGCAAGTCCGGATTGTTGCATGTTCCTGCTATGTACATATTGGATCTTTATATTGAGAGAGCAGCACACTCGATGTCGATTTCTGCGTATATGCTGGGGTTACAGCAACCACCGATGGAGAGACAACATACACCCACTCCCCAAGACCGGGACTGTATATTCAGATATGCTGTGTACAGACAGAGAAACTGCTGAGAGACATGCAAAAGAGAGAGGAAGTGGAGTCTGCAGTATATCATCATATGGCAACCGAAGCTGCTCTATGTTCCGTTCCTGTGTAGAAGAAACATAGGAGCAGAAGACAAAAAGACATTCGCAAAGAGGTTCCCAGACACAGTCAGCCGGAGTCGGTCGTCGAGAATGCCGTCGACGGGGGGTGTGTGTGAGTTCTGGTCTTGCATTTGTTTCCTGTTGCTGTGGGCTGCGTTGAAACCTGCGGTGAGGCTGAACTCTCTGCTTGCTGGCTGCCTTCTCTTGTTCTGTGGTGGAGTTACAACTGTGCACACGCAGGACGTTGCTGCGGAGGCTTTTCACCTTTGCTTGGCCTTTCATACTCTGTCTGTATGTGCTTCCTCGGGCTGTGCGGTGTACACAAGCGTGGGCTGGGGCCCGGGCATGGAGGGTTACTTTTCCCCTCGTTGTGCACGGCTGGGTGCTGCTGGGTTGGTGTACTGGCGTGTGTGTTGTAAGAGACCTCTGACCCGTTCAGACACCCTCATCGTTCTATCTATGGATCTTCACGGACAGCTGTTCTGGTCCATTGAGCTATACCAGACTACAGTACATCGTTTCCTTCTGCTATCTGTCTTTCCTCCCGCTGATCTCCGATCTGCACCGATCACCTCTTCCATTATCCGGCAACAATCACCTCGTGCAGGTAATCACCCCTCTTTAAACGTAGACCGGGATACTTCTCGGTATCACTGGCACGCACCCCCAGCCCGAGTTCTCTCTTTCTTTCTGTATGTGTATGTGTGTACGGGCGGGTAGATCATAAACAAACGTAACATTCCACCTCCACACAGAACCCCCAAAAAAGAACACTGTATGCCTCTCTACCTTCCAGTGTGTGAGTGCACAGTGTATTATTCTCCTTTTCATTCTTTTCTTTTGTTTGGCGTTTTCCCGGCTGTCTCGAGAGACACGGCGGCGTGTGTGTATATGCGGAAGAAATGCAGATGTCTCAGCCGGGCTCTGAGACATGGTAATATCTGTGGTGAGTCTTGGAGATGATGAGAGAGTCCGTAATGGCCTTTCTCTGGGCCGGGGGAGAGCCTGGGAAGAACGGAAAAGTGAAGCAGATTACGGAAGAACACTGCATGTGCGTGATATGAGCGTATCTCGTAGCTGAAGGGCATTCGCTCCGCCTGAAATCCGGATCTTGGCCGTGAGTTTTGTTCTTTTTGTCTCTGTCGACTCTGAATGGTATCCGAGTAACTGCAGTCGAACATGCAGACAGCAGACACACATGCCTGTCGACGGTGGGTTTGCTCTGGGCCTGGTGTCTGTGTCTTGCTTTCCAGCTACCCGCAACCAGCCCAGCCCCCCCTCAGCGCCATGTAAGACCTTTTCTCCTCTTTTCCTTTTTCCTGTCTCATCGCCATCTTCAGCGGCGTGCAATTAAAAAAAGAAAAGAATGCCACCGTCCACCGTTAGGTACACGACAATCCCGCCACCCCAAGAGCACCCACCCACACAGAAACACACAAAGTCCGGCCCGGCAGATGCATCCTGGGCCGAAGATGTGCCTGTTAAGTGCGTGTATCACCACGCCCCTCGGTCTCGCAGGCCCAAGGTCCGAGTCGAGTCCAGTCCAGTCCAGGTGAGGTGAGGTGAGGAGTGACCCGCGAAGTAAAAATAAACTGAACAGCGCCTCCACTAATCTCACTGCTTCTCGGCGGCGGTGACACTCTTTGAGCCACTGGCCTCCTGCAGCCCCGAAGCTGGAACTCCAAGAGGTGAAGTTCTCCTTCTTGCTCGTATGTTTTGTGTGTCCTTAATCTGGCGTATATCGTAAATGTACCCTCAAAGTGGGTGATCCACAAAAAGAATATCGATGCGCGAATCTGTGCTGGCCGTTTCTCATGGGTTAAATTTCCCGGGCGTGCGATCTCATATGAGTTGCAGCATCCAAGATGCAACTGCATATCACCGGCATCCCTTTTTCTCTTTTCCCATGCACGGTGGACGGAAGCTATTCCCGTCTCGTTGTTATTGTTGTTGGTGATACATAAGGCAAGGGAAACGCTCTCGACATGTCAAAGAGCGTGCCCTGATACCCGCGCGAAGTTCGGTATAAGTGAGCTTCCCCAATGTATGTCCCCTTTCTCTTCACCATTCATCAGTCGGTGTTGCTGTGTTTCCCTTTACCGGCTGATAGTCTCTGGTGACGGCTTAAGCTATATAGCATCTATAGGTTCAGTCATGGCGTTGTATTGCCTTGCAGTGGTAGAAAGTCGAAACCTTGCTTCTTTGGTTCCTTCTTCTTCTCTCAAGTCTCTCGCCTATGATCTCCCTGTTTCGTGTGGCCATCCCTTCTCGGCTCCGTTTCTCTTTTTCTTCCTCACGAGCCTTTTCTGATGTTACCGGCATGCAATCTTCGATGCATGTCCCAATCATTACCGAAGTAGAGCATAAAAACTACACAACCCACGCATGCAACCGCATAATCGGCGGTCCCCTCACTTAGTTTGATATCACCGCCCGTGCATGTTGATTGCATGTAAACAGCAGAAACCCGCATTGACCGGTAGCTGATGACCGAGAACCTCTCGAGTTTGAGTAAGCTGCGTGTTTCTTCGTCCAAGTCGGCAGAAACTCCCAAGGCAGTCCGGGTTAGTCTGAATCTCCGGTCCAAATCCGCTCATCACGATGCACGCATGTCTGATTTGATGTTCTCTCGGTGTCTCACCTTTCTGTTTGTGTTCCCGCCTCTGTACGCTGAACGAGCGAGAGGGAAAGAGACAGAGAGCGAGAGAGAGAAACGGACGCCTTGTTTACTGGGCTTGGCCACCTCCCCCGGTATTTATAGCTGTGCTGATAGGTGTGTTGTGCGCCCATAAACATTCCTTGTGTAATGTGCAGCACATAATTGTCCGTACGCTGGAAGGCTATGCGTGGCTTGTCGATGCTAGCTGCCGTCTGACCAGCGAGAAGTAAGGAAAACTAAATGATCGTACGCTGGTCTATCTATCTTGCCTCGATCTCCACCCTGTCGAAACAGGAAGAAAAGTAGTTGGTTCGTCCAGACGGTCTTGGAGCAAATAAGTGTTAATCGCCGCCCCAACTCATCGCGAAGACCAGGCCGTCAAACAAGTTCTCTTCCGAGCTTCCATAAAGACAAGAAACAGGCAGTTCAAAAGGTACTCGAGACACAGAGAGCCGCTCTTTCTGGCCAAGCCACCCTGTGCTACACCGATCATCACCAACCATCAAATCATCCACCGCCGCCATCGCCGCCACTACTCAATCTTCCAGAAAGCCTCATTTGCGGCGTCGTTCTTCCCAAGAAGACGGATAGGTAGAGGAGGATTTTTAGATATAGCCCTTTTCTTTTTTTTTCTCTCTTTTTTCAATGTGTTCCTTGGTCCTCCACATTCGGCTGATTGGCATCTCTCAGCCCAGGCGGCGTTTCTTCTTGTGTACACCCATTCGCGCGCCAGCCCGGCTCGTATCTGTGCGCCACCGTGGAACTCCAGAGAGACAGCCAACAGGACCAAGGAGACACCAGAGAGAAAATTCATACTATTGACTCAGGACGGTATCTCAGTAGGGCCAACGAAGAGGTTGTAGGGTAACAGCAGGAAAGGAGTATCATGGCAAGGGGGGGATGGAGATGTTGGCGATATATAAAAACGGCTCTGACACCCTAGTTGCAGAACTGACCGTCCAAACGCCATGCCGCTCGAAAATTACTCAGGCCGTGGAGATTTGATGCCTCTCTTAAAAACGGAGGCGCCCCGAAGATACACCCAGCGGTCTACGTGGTCTTCATTCGTCCCTCTCTAAGAAGAGAGAGAAAAGGAGGAGGGTGATAGTAGCAATCCAGTTCAAGTGAGACGAAAAACGGCAGTCCTCCGACTGACTACACACGCACTCAACGGGGGGAATGAGCGTGTTCTCTTCCCAAGCCATTGGCAAGACGCCGCGCGCAAATTTCCTCTACAGACACGCCCAGCACAGCCTTTCTTTTTTTGCCTTTCCTCGCTGTATCTGTCCGGCGTGTTCGGCGGCGCAAGAAACGGACAGTATGGAGAGGCACCATCACCATCAACGTTCTGCCGGCCCTCTTGGCAGCATGTTGTGCAACCCACCGAGCCAAGAGCCGAGAGATTGAGCCCTCCATGCCAACGTCCGGGAGAATCGATGGAAAACATCGTCCGGTTTGTGTTATTTTTATTCCATCGGCTGTGGACAGAAAGCGCGTGTGTTCTTCTTGGCCAGTTTAAAGACCTGTTTGCATGCCAGTACCCGGCGGTGTGAATGAAGAAAGGGGGAAGAGGCCCCCGCCACCTGCTCTGGAAGCCGCTTTGCAATTCCAGCCAGATCTTGGGGCGGTTCTTCCCTGGCGCTTCCTAAGAAGTCTATTCTTTGTTTCCAGGAGGGTGTTCGTTTGCTGTGCGTACCACCGGAAAGTGAGCGTGGCAGTGGTCCCAACGTCAGGCAAGACACGGGAATTACCTGGCGCGTTTTTCCTTTTTCTTTGCATAGAGGGAAATAGCAGGACACACAAATGCCGTTTGCTGGACGCAGCAGGTATCACAGAACAAGGTTCTGCAGTCGATAGATCGATCCACGCGGAGTAGCATACTGAGCGAACAGCAGTGTGCAGTGCTGGGCAAACAACAACAAAAGACAGCTTTCAGTGAGGATCACGGAGATCTCACTCGTTCTCTCTCTTGCTCTCGTATGTCTGTGTCCATTTCCCACTCAACGTCTTTTTTTCTTCCTCTTTCATGTGTTTTCTTCCTTTTTTCCGCTCACAGCCTGTTCTTTTTTTGTCTCCATCTGACTCGACGCCACGCCTGCGGCATGTGTCTCGCACCGACCAAAAAGAACAAAACCACAAAGAAAGAGAGAGGCCAGCGTATGGCATTCCCAATGTCGGGAGTTTCGTTTTCCCCGCCGCCGACCTTTGGATAGGGCTTATGCGGTGTGGTTCTCTAGCCTTTCAGAACGCCCGTCGATGCATACAGAGAGACAGAGAGCCACAAGAAGGGCAAAAAACGACAGCTGCGTGCAGATCTTGTTTCCCGCCATCACTCTGTCTGTCTGTCTGTCTATGTGTAGATCCGTCCATCAGCCGTGTCTCGTGCATGCAGGCCGCTGGACGAAAAAAAAAGACAGCGTGCTGGCTGGTGAGGCTGGGCTGAGAGCGTGTGTGTCAACCAGCTTGCACCTTTTTTCTCTGCCGAACTCGGCAAAACGGCGTGTAGACACACTGGGTCGTTGAGCTCTGTGAGCAGCCAAGAACGGTAAATATGAAAAGACAGCAGAAAAGGAACAATCGAAAGGCCGGACGGACCCGGGTGTGCATGGCTGGAACGCCGTCGGCTGCAAGCCACACACATGCGCGCCCATCAGCCGCACCACCACGGGCGTGGACGGACAAACAACGGTCCAGAGCGCGCAAGCGATGGCAGGTAATCGGGATTCGATTCCGTGCCCGTCCCCTCCCCCAAAAAAAAAAAGTGTGCAATCATCGTGAACAGCCACTCACACTCACTAATCTCGCCGACTCAGCACCCGTCGAAGATGTTGGTCAGTCCACGTGCCACACCATCGGCGTCCGGCGCTCGGGATGTCTTGGGGCACGGTATCGCGGCATCTGAACCTTCTGCCACCAAGTTGTTTATTCCTGAGTAACCGAAACGAACGGAGAAATTGAAAGTCTCACCACCAGCGCCGTCGCCTGTGACTTTCACGCGTTGTCGTTGGCAAAAGAAAAGAAAGACGAAGTCGTGATAGGCGAGCAAAGACGCCTGTACTAAGGAGTGGACCAGGCGGCCAATCAGGTTCGTGTTTATACGGGGCATGTTCCGTATTAGGACTAGCGCGTACAGTACATTATACCCAGCACGGTACTACCGCACTGTAAGTTTTCAATTCTAGGGTTTGCATATAGGGTTCGCAGGTAGGGGTAGGGTTGGTGCTTTTATGAGTGTTGCACAAGACCCTGATGGTACTGATAGACTACATATCCTCTCTATCACTAACACCTCTTGAGCTGAGTGTAACAATGATCTCTCCCTCCGTCTTATTTCCCTCGATAGACTGACTGCCCATACTTTCCAATGTTTCTCTCTCCCTTAACACACTTTCTCTTTTTCCTATCACGAGATTCATTCACCAATGTGCGCCATATCCCAACCTCTTCCACGAACTGACCGAAATCGCTGGAGAGTCTGATAGTATTCGGTCGAGTACAATCTGCCTGCGACTTACGAGAACGACACCAGCCCCTCGATGTAACAATTGCTCGCCTTACAGATGTCTCCTTTTTCTGCCTTGTAGGCTACGAGTTTACGAGTTCACGCTTGCATGCAGCGCCTTTAAATAGAGTCGTTATCTCTGATCCTACCCAAAGTTGCATTCTTGCGAATCCTTCTTCCTTCCTCCCTCCCTCCTCATACAGATTCATATGCAATGGTCAAAGCTTTCTTCTACTGCACGCCTGCAGAAGAGTGAGCCAGAGTCTGACCATGTTCGGTTCTGGATTTATAATAAAGGGAAACAAAGATCCGGAATTTTCCACGGCAACGGCTTCTTCTTCGCGGTCTCGATGCACTGCAGATTCGAGGGTCTTTGCAAGCCGGCCTGGAGTGGAAACGGGGTACGTAATTCAACGTGGGATAAATACCCTCCCAAGCGAAAGGATCAAGCATAAACTGCTCATTAAAGCGAGAGACTAGAAACCACAAATTGGATTTTTATATTCAGTGCGCCCTCCAGTGTCTTCGGGCCCGAGAGCACGACTGGCTACGCCTCGAAAGGAATATAGGCTAATATCACCATCAAGAGCGAGAATCACCAAGAAGAGTGTGGAAGCTTGGCTGTTCGGATCGATGTTCCTGAAACTTAGTTTCGTCGCCGTCGTCGTGCCGTATGCCTCCGTCGTCGCCTGAGCAGGTTATTGCCGTTGAGGATTTGCTGTGGCAGGAGGATACTCCCCAATCCCACATCCAGCAGCGCCCGCGATCGCCAGGGGACTGCCTGAACTGGATTTTGCTTTCGGGCCGGCCTGGACCACACTTTGGGTTCGTTTGGGCGACGGATGGGGATGCCTGCTCGGCCTTCGCTCGAATGGTCGAACCATCGCGACGTGGCCTGGCTTGTAGCGTTCGCAGTCGCCGGGGGTTTGACTGTGATGTGGTTTGCGTCCCTGCTGGAACTTCTGGTTCCAGGTGTCAAATGGAGTTAGCCCACTTGGCCGAGGACGCTGATTGGCTTTCCAAGAATATAACCGTGCATGGAGATGTCACTCTCTGGGCAACAATGTCACTGGATTCTATTTGTGGAGTTGGATAGCGGAGGAATGCGGGCTGACAACCGTGCACAGTGACATGGTTCATCGCTCTGGAGCTTGAACCAAACCAACAACGCTAGACCGTGGGGAACCTTGAGAATGGGTTCTCAGGATAAGGTCTATGGACTAAACGAGTGTGAGTAGGCTTACGAGGTAGCCACTTCGGAAGGATGAATTTCTGGAGTGGTAAGACCTTGAACGTATGGGTGCCTGCGATAGATTAATCAAGCCGAGAGGCAGTCTTTGAGATGGCACGTGGAGGGCCGGTAGTTGGCATGGCAGAGACCCGGGATCTGGTAATGGAGGGCCCGGCAATTGGACAGTCGATGCGAGTACTCGCCGAATATGGTGTGCAGACGAGACGAATTTGTTGGGACAGGAAACGAGGTTCTTGGTGCATCGGTGTGGTCGCCGTGCCCACGGGCCCATTTCCGCCGCCCACAGTTTTGACCAAGACTTCCCATGTTGCACAGGCTTGCATAGAGCACCTGTTTCAAGTTTCATTGCGGTCAGCAGAAATTTACCTAAACACGGGAGTTTGCGAGAGTGTCAATAGTGGCGAATGGAGGGGCATGATGCCATACCCAAAGCAAAGACTTTGGTGAGGCCAGTGCTGTCCGGGATTGGAGTATGACAAAGATGGGCACCGGCTTTCACTGGGGCTTTTCCGACATTTCCCTGCAAGATGGTGATTTCCAGCAAAGCAGCGATCAGAACGGATGATGAAGCATGAACGGGAGGGTCTGAGAAGCTCGCTATCTGGGATGACGATGTTTGTGCCGGAGAGTTGGGATGGGATCACCAGTGAAGAATATTCAGGGGAAGACATATGTATGCAATGTCGATGGGCACAGACACACAGTCCAGAAGTGCCTTACAGAGGATGGATGAAGAAACGAGCAAGATAACCTGAAGGAGATGCACCCTCCTTCCCCAATATGCACTATTTCCCTCCTCTCCGCCTCTGCTCCTTGAATCCTTCCTGTTTCTTCAGCCAGGAGATCCGCCCTGACATGGAAGGAAAGAACGAAGGAGGACGGCGACCCCTAGACAGCCGGTCCTTCTCTTCCAGATACGGCCGCGACTGCTCTTTCCGACCACGCTCCGTGCTCCTTCCTGGGCTTACCATTACTTTCTGAGCCTCCTTCCCGCTACGGCGTTTTCGAGGTCGCCGTTCACTCTTATCAGAACCTCCTTCTTTCCCCGCTATTGTTACATCTCCGGTCCTGTGATGCGCTGAACTGTGCATTGGAGAAGGTGAGTGAGCCGCACTTTCCGTGATTTCCTTGCTTTCTAGATACTTCTATCGGAATCGACTCCATCGCTCCTTCCAGCTCACAGTGTGGATCGGTTCGACGGCTCTGTCATGTGAATCTTGCTTCAGTGTGACTCAACTTCTTACATGGTCAGAGTCTCACCAACATTTTTCCTCTGCCATGATATCTTCCCCAGCTTTATATCCCCCTTCATTTCTTTCAAATAAACATTCCCTTAACTACTAGAGTCCCAAGATTGGAACTTATACCAACGCAAACTCTTATTTGTTGCATTGCTGCCAATTGTTCCGATTTTATCGCCTCTCTCGATCCCATCCGCCATTTGGTGACAAACTCCCCACACTTCATGTCCTTGTCTTTTCCTCCATGTATTATCCCCCGAATGCCCGGTTCCGTTAGTTCCCCCGAAATCGGCCTGGATCTTCCGCATTATATTCATCAGTGTTGCGCGGGTACAAACGTTTATTTCGACACCGACAGGCAATTCCACAACGTCAGACTCTTCCTCGACAACCCACAGCCGTGCCCCAGAAGCCAAACGAACAGACAAGACAAGTCCGCATTTGCCAATGCAAGACCATTCTTGCTGCAGTCTCTATTCCTCCACCCTCTTCTAGTGTTCCTTTTTTCCAGCTCTTCGCTTATAATCGGGACATATTGGACAAAATTTCTGGTGAATGTACTGAAGTGAGTCTAGCTTCTGTGTCTTGTCTCTGGTTTCCCGTTTCTTTTGTTGCCTCATTTCTGCTTGATGCTGTCATTCCTGAGAGTTGATGTGCGTGTATCGTTTCCTTCCAACTTGGTTTTATTTTTCACCACGCGACCACTCTGAAATTCCCATTCCAAGCTGTTCCTGGATGCATAGTTTGCTGCTCTTTCTTTCTTCCCCGTAGCCGCTCTAGATAGCTGACACCCAACCTGAAATGAGGGCGGGAATAATGCATGGCGCACGCTGACACGGGACACTGTAATTGACCCCATGCAGGTACTCACACGGTCTCCAAGCAATATTCCCTCAGTCGGTCTCTACGCCATAGGGCCCGGTTATCTCGGTCTCGCTATAAAGCTACTGCGAAAGGAGATACTCTGACGCCGAACAAAACGACGGTCGCAAAAGAAGCGCCAGCCCTGAAAGTTTTCTTCAGTGGCGGCGTATGGCCAACCCCCCAGAACGGACGAACACACGGTAACGGAAGCCTTCATCGATAAGTGGCGTTGGAGTGACGCGAAAGAACCGACAGAAGAAGTGCCGTGCTTTATCTGTATTCCGAACACATCAGTTTCGTCCAGCGATTGTTTCGTCACTGTTTGAAGGTATATCGTCAGTATCTCCTCCCTACAACTTATACACGGCACGCCCATACTCGCAATCTACCAGACAGACAGACAGACAGTTAGACTTAACCACTCAAAAGGTTTTTTTATTAATTAGGTGGCTGTAGTCTGCCTACAAGTGCATTGCGCATTAACCATCCTCCATACAGGTATGTAATGAGGATGTGTGTGTGCATGTGTGTGCACTGATGTCTCCAATCTCCAACTCTCCTTTGCGTTAGACCATGCATATTGTGTCCCCTCCTCCACTAGGTAGTAGTCTATCTATCATTCAAAAGGAAACTTCCCGCGTTGTGCATTTCATTGACTTTTAAACGCACAATCCTCCAAGGTTTTGCGGTTTCTTCTCCTGTTATACTACTCCCCCCTTGTCCATTTATTCAAGAACCATCCTTCCTACCTGTTTATACGGGCTGCTGCTGCTCGCAAATCTTCAGATAGGAGAACCGAGAGCCAGTGCGAAACCTATCTGTTTGTCCTCAACATAATAGCAAAGAGGTTACCCCAACATCCCAGGAACCGCTTTGGCGAGAGCTGTCGTGGCATCAATTAATCGAACATCCAGTATCTCTGGATCCATCGACGCTGCAATATATTTCCTTTCTCTATCTCTCGCCATTCTCAGCCGATCATTTCACTCCTCCCTTTTGCCCACCTTTGTCTCCGCTGCCCTGCAGCTTCCAGAAACGGAATCTCTTGATTTATCTGCTCATTACAGCGCCTCATTCATTTATTCTTCACTTTTGACTGGCTCACTCCCGTTTGTCTTGGGAGGAATCAGACCTCCTCGATAATTTATGCACACTCGCCTGCTAGCAGTTACCGGAAGACCAAACACACACACGGGAATCAACATTTCATATATCAACAAGTTAGTTATTCGCCCCCAAACCGGTTGTGGTTGACTACCTAGTATCTTCCCGTTTCGTGTCCCTCCTGCCCCGCCATCTGTCGTACCCGCACTCCGAGTTTTACGTACCCCCTCGAGGCTTGATCATAGGCTTTACATATAAGATCCGTCAGGTGCTTTGGAACAAATAAACGCTAGAACCATGGCCGGAGAGGTCCTTCTACCCGAAATGTCCGGCGAATATGATATGGAAGGCGGCCTTGACCCCGGAGACTCGTCGGCCACCCATAGCTTGCCACATTCATCAATCCACCAACAATCCTCTGCATCATCGCATCCGGGAGTGACTGCGGCCGACATGAAGCTTACCCGTGGCACATCGTGTGTCTTATGCCAACAACGAAAGGTTCGATGCGATAAAAATAAACCATGCGCCAACTGTGTACGCGCCCGCGTCGAGTGTAAGGTGGTACCGCCACAGCCACCTCGTCGTCGAAAGAAGCGTCTCCAGGAGAAAGACTTGGTAGAGCGTTTGCGGCGCTACGAGTCCCTACTCGAGCAGAATGGCGTCAAGTTTGAGCCTATCGCCGCCGATTTGCGCTGGTCTGATGGCCCTGGAGGGGCTGGAGGAGGTGGCCACGAAGATGTGACCGAGTTGGAAAATGACTTTGAGGGCCTCAAGACGTCGCCGGAAACCAGCACTTCACCGTCTGTCGACTCTAGCCGCCGGAATACCGACAAGTATGTGATATTAACTTTGGGACCCCGAGCTGGCTGAAGATAGGATGTGTACTGACCGAACTCTGCTGGTATAGAGCATCGCGATGGTTTTCATTCCACAAAGAGGTTGGTTCTGCTCGCGACTATCACAAAATATTCACATTCGTAAGGACCGGACTATCATACTAACATGTCGGAGCAACGTGTCCATTTCTAGTTTCGAGCGAGCGAAGAGTTGCTACGAGATTCCTCAGAAGATGAGGTTGACGGTTCAATGGTGCACCATGCCTTCGACCAAATGTACCAGACCCAGGATGGCTTCCCATTTAATGTGGGTGGCCGATCTGTGACGATAACCCACATACACCCTCCGCCGATCCAAATCTTTCAGCTATGGCAGATATATATTACCAACGTCAACCCAATACTGCGGATCACCCACGTCCCCAACACACAAAGCATCATTATCGATGCCAGCGCCCATCTCTCTCAAATGCCAGCATCCGTGGAGGCATTGATGTTCTCCATGTATTTGGTTTCCGTCAATTCTCTGGACGATGATACGTGCCTCACCATGTTTGGCGAGCCGAAACGTCCGTTACTTGTCAAGTACCACGGTGCTTGTCAGCAAGCTTTGATAAATGCTGGCTTCATGCGAACGAATGAGCTGAGCGTGCTTCAAGCTTTCACCCTATACATGGTCTGTGGCCTGCCTTGGTTGTTGTGAGGATTCGCATGTGCTAACTGTCTCCTTCCCCTTTACAGATCAGTGTTCGCCAATTTATGGATCCGCGCCAAATCTTCTGCCTTACAGGGGTTGCTGTGCGGATAGGACAAAGACTTGGCTTACATCGCGACGCCGCTCCGTTTGGGCTACCACCATTTGAAGTTGAACAGCGGCGGAGGTTATGGTGGACTCTTGTTACCTATGACCGACGTATGGGCGAGATGGTCGGTTCGACAGTAACTGCTCTATCTATGGGGGGCGATTGTAAACTTCCCCTCAACATTAACGACACCGACCTGCATGTTGATGCAAAGGATACGCCTCTTCCCCACCCTGGGCCGACTGAGATGATCTTTGCCTTGACTACCCTGGAGTTGGGGCTTACTATCACCAGCGATAGTATGAGAGATAACCCGAAGGAGCTCGAACGCGAAGCTTCTGCATCGGCCGCTGCGTCTTCTCCCCCCAGTGGTGCCGGGTCCGCCACCGGTACCGGGTACACTAATTCGTCGCCGAACCCCATTCCCACAGTGAGACTGGCCACCCAGGAGAATATCCTGTACACGCTTGATGGATTCTGCCAGCATATCGAGTCGACGTACCTGCGGTACTGCGACCCGAAGATCCCGCTGCATTTTTTCACTATGACCATGGCCCGACAGAGCATGTGCAAGATGCGGGTAGTGGCGTTTTTGGTGCGGATGGGAAACGGAGAGGCACACCCGCTGAACGCGGCGGAGCGGGAGATGCTGTTTCTCGAGGCCATCCAGATGATTGAATACGACAACGTGGTGCAGTCTGCTGAGAGTCTACAGCCGTTCAAGTGGTACACCTACCAACACTTCCCGTTCCCGGCCTACATGTTCTTGGTGGCTGAACTTCGCCATCGGACGACGGGGTCGATTGTGGAACGGGCGTGGATCGCGATCACAGAAAACCATGATCGCCGCGGGCTCAGCAATATGCTTCACAGCCCCATGCACCTGGCCTTTGGTAACTTGTTCTGCAAGGCGTGGGATGCGCGGGAGAGCTCGGAACGGGCCCTGGGACGGCCGGTCTCGGCGCCGGCGTGGATTATTCGGCTGCGGGCGAATATTGCGAAACGCCAGAGGTCTGATGCTGCGGCAGGGGGTCCTGGAATGTCCGGGCCCGGCCCCGGTCCTGGTACTGGGACTGGGACCGGGGACACTCCACCGTCTGCTTTTACCTCTAGTCCTCCTCAGGCTATGCACCATCCTCATGGAAGCCGGACGCCCAGTCATATGCCTCAAAATAAACCGGTGCGGTCATCACCAGCACATTCGGTTGGCGCCGCCCATACTGTGGGACAACATGTGCAGCATGGTGTCAACAACGCAGGGCCGATTCTTGACGTGGGGACAACTGGAATTCTGGGCATGGCAATCCCAGTATCAGCAGCCGGAGGAGGGTACAGCGAGAGCGCACACGCTGGAAGCATCCCAGGCCTCACCACGTCTGAGCCGGCGCTCTCAATATCCTCAGGAACCAGTGGCCCGGCAACGGCCAGCACCCTGCCGGAAAATGATATGGACTGGACGTACATCATGCACGAGTACAATATGAGTGGGTTCTCGGGATTCGACCCGGCGGTTCCGTACTCGGCGCAGTCGCAGATTTCCGAAACGCCGCTGGCCAAATATCGGTAGGCCTATGACGATGCCTTTGATGCCAACATTATCACTTCCTCGCTTCCCACTTTCTTGCAACTCACTTCACGCGTCACAGACTTCACCACTCGATGGTATTTCCTGCTATCGTATACACCTACAACAATCACAAATGCTCACTTTCCGACACTTTTTCACTGCTATGAACATAACTAAGCACGCTCGACTATTCACACAAAACGCGAATTTTGATTCCATGTGGCAGTGCTGACTTTTAGGGTGCTGTGTGCGAGAATCATAGTATGAAACGACTACGAAGAATGTCTGAACGATTCTGATGGCGGAGAACGCAACTTGGGAGGAATTCGGGATCGTGTATATAAAATGCGGCGTTGCTGGTGGGGCCTTGACTGCAGGGCAGGCATGGGGTTGATGGCCATGATGGTGCTTGCTTTTCTGCTTGTTTTTATATGCCTGGGCGGATATATCCAAGATTCTCGTTGTTTTGGGACGGTAGACGGATTGAGTGTGAATTTCGGAGGGTATTTATGAACGACTTTAACGATGGATTGCCATGGAGTTAGAGCTCGGTGTATACAGATAATGGACACGTTGAATGTGGAACACCGAGGAGATATGTGAATGCTTCTGGTGTATGTCATCAACGTATTTACTGGATATATATGGAAGCTAATCGTCGAGCAAGCAGATAAATGACGAGGTCAATATAGTCAATGCGATTGAAGCAACATAAGGGCATGAGAATCATTAAGTCATAACAAGAAGGCCACGCCGGGCAATCACTCCGGCTTCCACGCCCACACGGAGATCCAGATCATGTAGGCGCGCAGGGAGCGGTCCTCCATGGCAGCGCGGCACTCATCGAGTAGGGCGTCGGCGTCTTCCTGGGACATATCGAGTTCCTCGAAGCGGGCGAGGGCAGCTGCAGCGAAGCCGTCCATGACGTGCTGCATGTAGATGCCGACCTCGCGGGCCTTGGCGTCGCGCGGCCACGGGCCCAGGGGGACGCGGAAGCGGCGCTCGTGCAGGCGGCGGAAGCCCGCACGGCGCAGGTGGGTGCCGATGCGGGCCGGCACGCCGAGGTCCCAGCCGTAGCGGTCGGCAAAGTCCGGGTTTGCGAGGGCGGTGAAGAGGCGCTCGAGCGGATGCAGCAGTGGCTCCGCCGCCGGTGCTGGGTCTGCGGAGTCGGGGACGAGCGGGGCAGCGGCAGGCAACACCGGCGGGGTGGGACTGCTGGGGGTGGTGGTGGGGATGGCGGTCACGGTGGTGGTGGAGGAGGAGTGGGAGGATGAGGCGGACGAGGAGGCGAAGGATGGAAGACGGCGCTCGCGGGGGCGCAGGCCCGCCGAGAGAGACGAGGAGGCTCTCGGCGGGGAGAGCGGGGGCAGGGCCAGGGCGGCAGAGACTTCGGTCGACCAGGTCAGCGTGGTGGTGTTCTCGTCCTCGTCGATGTAGTCGTCGTGGTCGTCGGACGAGGCGAAGAAGACGGTGCTGATGGGGTCTTGCAATTCGATCCAGCCGCCGGGTTGCAGGTGTCTTTTTTTTTGGGTGGGTGATGCGGTGTTAGTGGGAAGGCTCAAAGAACAGTACAGGAGAAGAGAAGGAAGGGGGGGAACACGTACTCATATGCCGAGTGAAGCAGTTTCTGCGGGTCCCGGATGGTTATGATCAGGGAGCGGGCAAAGACGAAGTCGGAGCCGGTGTACAGCGGAGGCCACTCGGCTTCGAGGTCATCGACGCGCCAGAGCACGTTGGTGGGGTGATAGTACGGCTGGATGGACGAGAGGTCGACACCGATGACCTGGGCACTGGGGAACATGTCGCCGACTGCAGACAGCGTCAGTATGCTGTGGATATAGGCAGTCCGCACACACACACACTCACACACACACACACACGCAAAACGAAACGAAGAGAAAACAGGAGACGGATAACGCACCATCAACAGCCCACGAGCCCACGCCCGTGCCCAGATCGAGGATCTTCATCGGGTGGTCGCCGATGGGCGCAAAGAACAGGCGGCCGCCAAACAGCTCTTTGAGCATCATGTGCTTGTACTCCTCGCGGGTCTGCTCGCGCTCGTCGTTGGGGATGGGGTAGCGGCCCTCGATGAAGGCCTGGTAGCGGCGGCCGTGCTCGTAGGTGTGCGGCGCGGCCGAGGTGTCGAGCGACGTAAAGCCGGACGAGCCGACCGAGCCGCCGTAGTCGGAGGTGCCGTCTACCGACATGGGCGCATGTCTGTCCGGCCAGGAGCGGGAGAGAGACAGGTATATAGGGCGCACGGCGGAAGAGAGAAAGAGGGAAAGTGAGAGGGAAAGGGAGAGGGAGTGAGAGTGATGCTGTAGGGGGATATGGCGGTGGGAGTGGGTAATATCTAGATATGTCTAGGAACTATAGAGCACACAGGCTTGCTTCTCGGGATTTTAAGGTGTGGGTGGAGATGATAGGGTAAAGAAAAAAGTTTACCAAACTGTCGGGATTCTGTGTCTCCGGGAATGTGGCTTTGGGGAATTTCTACATGTAATGTGAGATCTGTTCAGCTCGCGGGTCAGATGTTCCTCCGCTTCTATTTCCCAACTGTCGGGATTTCGGCCAATATAGACCAAAAATAGAAAAGGAAGAGTTGAAAGATGAATTAAGATGCACACTAGAAGCCGGCGTGGAAAACCGGGAGGAAGAATGGAAAGAAAGAGAGAAGGAAAGAAGAAGGGAAGGAGCGAAGAGTTTAAAGTCAGGTCCAAGAATCCGGGAATGAGGGAGGGAATAAGCTTAAGAGTGAAAGACCGAAAAATAACGACGAGGAAAAAGAATTAAGAGAGAGAGAGAAAAAAAGGAGTCGGAGGGAAGGGTTGGCAGACTAGTGGGAATTCAGCTAGACGTGAGAGAGAGAGAGAAAAAAAATAAAGGAGGAGGAGGGGAAAAGATTTATGGAGAGAGAGAGAGAGATTGACTTGTCGTATGTGGTTTTCGTTTCGTTTCTTTTTCTTACTTAAGGCGATGGATTGATGCTACATATACCTGAACGACAACACATACCTATGCATTCCTCGCCAGATGCAAAAAAAAAAAAGGAATGGTAAACCGGAGATGTTGGGGGGACATGCACACAAACGAGAGAGAATAAAAAAAGCGAATATTCCCGCTTGGCCGGGTGCGGTGGGGGGAGTGGAGTTGGACCCAGAAGAAGGAAGTCCACATAGATTACAGATAGCTGGGACCCAAACGAGAGGGAGTGTGTGGTGTGAGACGTGCAGATTTCGGGTCTTCTCTGTTTTCCAGTGGCAATTCGGCAGGGTTACAGTGGGAGTTCCCAGACAGAATCCAGCACAATGGGAGACGCACCCACACCAGACACACGGAAATACAAACTCTTTGTGTGTGTGTGTGTGTGTGTGTGCGTATCACTGGAACACAAAGAAAGACACGGCAGGGAAGAGGAATCCAATGAATCGATGGACGGGAGAGCTAAAAATACCACTGGCTTGTCCCAGTGGCCCGGAGAAGCGGGATTCGGTCATGACTTTGGTATCATGCAACGCGGGATGGAGGAGGAACAAAAGACCAGTGGGAGAGAGAGAGAGAGAGACATACGTGGGAGACTCCAGAGGGACCAAAAGAACGGTGAGGGGTAGTAGAGTCGGAGGCCAGCCGTGCATACCAATCCCAATATCTGACCTGGTGTCTGTCTGTCGACTCGGCGAATTACCTTGGCAGCCGTGGGCGGGGATGTAGCAGGGGTGTTCCGCGGTCGTTGGCGCCTTTTTTCTTCTTTCTTTTTCTCTCGGGGGTTTTGGACTTGGGTTCTTTTCTACTCAGATTCTTCTGGTCCCCGTCCGTGGTGGCGGGTTTTATTTTTATTTTTTTAATCCATTTTTATTTTTGTTTTATCTTATCTTGGGCCCGGGCGTTTGACGGTCGATGCGCGCGCCGAGCCGGACGCCGGCGGCGGAAATGTTAGAAAGTGGCGTTCCCGAGATAGGTTTCGATCGCAGAGGGGAAACTACGAGCCACTCCCATTAGTACCAACGCGTCACTCGGTGACAGACAGACTAAAAAGCCTAAGTGCTAAGTCGGGTTTCCATCTCCTTTTTTTTCTTCTCTTTCTTTTGGACAAAAAAGGAAGAAACGTCTCTGATGGATGAGGGGAAGGGTGTATCCAGTTTCCGAAACTCGTTCTTCCTCTTTTCCTCTTTTCATGATCCATGATTCAGGATCAAGGAGGCACTTATACTCAGTCAACTCGACTGGAACAAGATGCCCTCGACTCAACGAACCTCCTGCATAACATCTGCTCATCCCTCCACCCATCTGCGACCAAATACGCCTCCGAGTTGCACCTAGCGAGTGCGAACATTTCCCAGCGCGAGACGGGGAATAGATTCCTAATTATTGATGCAATTGTTGGATAGACTATTTCTGAAGCTTGGGCTAATTTAACCACAGGCCAGCAGGCCGTGTATCCCAATCCCCACTGGCATTCGAACCACAACCGAGTTGAGAAAGATATCAAAGGAGAATTGGATGACCTATCTTGTAGTTTGATTTCATTAACAGCAGACTGACATGAACACCTTGCCGCCCACTTGTTGAAGGTTGGACGTTAGGGGTCGACCTTAAATCCGCGGCAGTATTTACAACATGTCTTCAGTAAACGCACAATCTTGTCTGGAGTATATGGGTAATGCAAGCTATAGTTGGAGGCCTAAAGCTTCCCGGCGGGACTTGGAGTTGGGGTCAAAGTACGGCTTCTCGCCCAGAGACACCACGCGGTTACCCTGGCGCTTGCCGGAGTAGTCGAAGGTGGCAGTGTGGAAGACCGAGCGGCTGCGAGAGTAGAAGCAGAGTTAGTTTCTGGTATATGGATGATATATGCCGATGGAGGAGCTCTGGAGAGTAACAAAACATACTTGTCCCAGATGGCAATGTCGTTCTTGTTCCACTTGAAGCGGACTTGCAGGTCGTGATTGTCGGTGACGAGCTGGAGGACTGTAGGGAGCATACCGGTTAGAGACAACTTCTTTTTCTTTTTCCCCAGACGAGGCTTCAACCCCCCATAACTTACAGTAATCTTTGAGAATCTCGCTCTCGCGCTCAGTCACGCCGTTGATCTTCCCACTCTTGACCTGCAGGCCCAGCCCGAAGAGGGCCTTCCAGCCGGTAACCGGGTTTGTTCGCACCAGGGGGCTACAGTCTGAATTAGCACGGAGGATCTATTGAAAACAAAGCAAAAACGCACGAAGCAAGACATTCCACCCAAGTGAGTGAGTTTGCGGGCAGTACATACTGCTCAGCCTCAAAGGACAGATCGGTGTTCTCGGGCGACCCGCGGTCCTGGTCAATCAGCTCGGCGCCGAACTTCTCGTTGACCTTGACAAAGTTGGGCTGGTAGTGCGTGGCCGTGAGCCCGTCGGCCAGCTTCTGGAACGCCGGGGACAGCCGATCGTACACCTCGTAGCCCGAGGCCCACAGCGTGTCTCCGCCGGCGTCCTCGGGCAGGGTGGTGATTTTGAGGATGGCGTAGTCGGAGGGGATGCGTTCAAAGGTGATGCTATTTTTTTTAACCCCGGTGGTTAGCGGGTTGACTTGTATCAAAACAGTACTCCATGTACGAGAAGAGAAAAGCAGCAGGATAAGAGCGCAATGTGGTGCCACATACTCGGCGTGCCAGCCGGTCGACCCCAGCCGCTTGGACGCCGCGGTGATCTGCTCCTTGTAGTACTTGCGGGTCTGCTCGGACGAAATCACCGACACCTCGTCGTCCAGCTTGCCGTGCTCGTCGACGGCGATCCCGCGCTTGCTGTTCTGCAGCGCGTGGCGGTGCAGCTGCGACGACTCGGGCTTTCCGGTGAGGGCGCCGAGGCGCTGGCCCAGCAGCTTCTGCGAGTCGATGTCGAGGTCCTGGCTGCGGAAGAAGACCACTCCGCGCTGGGAGACTGTGCATAGCGGGGCTGATGTTAGAAGTGTGGACGGCCTGGTTTCATCAGTTTACTGGGGGGCGGAAGGGTGTATGAAACTTACCGATGATGGCGAGATCGCGGATCTTCTGGTCATCGTGGAGGATCTGGCTCAACTGCACTGCCGGATACTCCCGGCCAATTACATTGGTCACGTCGAAACTGGCGTACTGGTCCAACGAGCCCGAGTAGGTCAAAGGGCCATCCAAGCGAGACGCCGTAGTGGACTTTGTCACCGGGACAGGTCCGGCCGAGACCGTTTCAAGGTCGATGTTAGCTGACGGAGGAGCCATAGTTGCACGCTTGAGAGTCGCAGATATTGAGTTAGAAGCCGGGGAAAAGAGATAACCTCCAAAAGAAAACACTCACACTGCAGCTGACTTCTCAGAGGACTTTGCATATATTTATAATTCACCCACCGGAAGCTCTACAGCCTCCGCAGCCTCCGCAACCCCCAAGCCCAAACTCGTGCTATTCCAGCAATATGATGAGACCCGGGACACTGGCCCGACCCGGCGAGTAACCGGCACCGAAGACTGTCACTCTAGAGAAACAGAACCAAACAAATCGGTTGAGTTGCGTGAGAATAACGCCATGTCCTGCATAGATGATACATTTCACTCGTGATAGTTCGCGCCGTTGGTTCGCCGGAGTGTGGGAGCTACAACCTTGCTGTCGATGCCGATCCGGGGAAAGCTTTACAGAACTACAACCCTAATGGTGGGGTTGTTTAGGGTTGCACATGCTGACTCAGCGAGGAAAACCCACAGTGCCAGGGCCATGGACACGGTATACGCACTGTACACTTACCGCCAAGAGTGCGAGTATATTGACTAAACTGTGCGATATGCACTGTACGTTCCCTGAAGCGCGTCCAGTTGTGGTGGCGAGGATGTATCTCTACTATGCAATGTAGTAGCAAGGGTACTTCATCCATTTGCGCTTCGGATTTTTGTTCCCTGCATTTATCGACGCGCCGTGGACCGGTTTTTTATGCGGAATATGTACCTATACGTGTATATTTGCGTGAAAGGTACATGTATGTTGAATGTCCCATACATCAAAATCACCACAGGCGCGTCTGACACCACCAGTACCGCACCTGCCAATTTGCAGTCCTCGATGTATTGTCTGATGATTCTATTATTTTTATGTTTTTTTTTATCTTTTGGTGATTGTTTTTTTTCTGCTTGTACCCTGTACCTCACAATATCTTCACTTCAGCTGTTCACGGGTTATTTTATTTCTTTTCTTCCTCCTCCAATTCCTCCTGCATCCCTATTCCTCTTTTTGCTCTCTGCAACCCTTCTCTGTATTCATTCTGTGCGCCGTGCTCCAGAGTTACTACAGTCACATTGTTATTGCTCTACTCTTATTCTTGCTCTCCCTCGCTCACCCTCTCTTGTTTTCCTCGTTCATACCTCATATCTCATACTCCTTCTCTCCCTCACTCCCGCCTCTCGACCTTCGACCTTCCGCTTTATCTCCACTCCAATTGCCCGGTGTTTGCATCCTGACGATCTCTCGCCCCAACTTCCGACTTTCGACGTCCCGATCCTCAACGCGTCTCGTTTCGGTTTCTCGCGCCGGAACTTCGGCCACCTTCTCGATCCTCGAAACAACGACCCCCAATACCCTTTCGGATCTTGGTGTCCTCGCCAGGTGTTTACAGTTGTCAAGCACGACTCTCTGTGTCGTTGCGGCCAACACCTTGCCATCATGTATCTTCCGCGGGATCTGCTCGCGAAGCTGTACATACACCTCCAGAACACCCGCCATCCCCTCTCCCCTCCCGTTCTTATTCTCGTTGCTCTCGAGCCCGACGCTCTCTGCGCCTGCCGCATTCTCACCCGGCTCCTCAAACATGACTACATCCAGCACAAGATCCAGCCCGTGGCCGGCTACTCCGACCTCGACCGTGCCGGCCGCAACCTGGTCGGCCCCATGATGACCTCGCGCGGCGGCTCCGGTGGCATTGTCATCTGCCTGGGTGTTGGTGGCATGGCCGATCTGGGCACGATTCTTTGCCTTGAGACCGACGAGCCGACCGAAGATGCTCCCTCGTACGGTGGCGTTTCCGTTTGGGTGTTCGACGCCCACCGTCCGTGGAACCTGTCGAACGTGTTCGGTGGATTTCCTCAGACCTCCTCCGACCCTCTCTCCTCTTCCGACCCCGAATCCTCGGTGTCGCGTGTCCAGCAGCCCACCGGCGTCCATGACGGCCGGATAAGCGATTCCTACAACCCTAGCCGCGGCGGAATTGTTGTTTTCGACGACGGCGATGTTGACGAGGACCTCACCGTTGAGCGTGAAGCTTACAGCACGCTACTTGGCATGCCTGAAATTGTCGGTGCTGACGACATTGGCGACTCGGACGACGATGACGAAGATGATCAGGACGACCACATTTCGAAGAAGCGGTCGACTGATCACGACGACGCCCGTGCCGGTCAGAAGCGCAAGAGCTGGTCCGATCGCGAGCATGAAGACGATAACGATGAGTGGAGTGAGGACGAGGAAGACAGCCGTCCCCGTCAGCGACGTCGGAGCAACTCATCCGCGTCAATCCCCGAGTCACCCCGCCGCCCTCCCGGCCGCGGCCTCATGTCTCTCCAAGACGCCGTGTCCTCTAACGGCCAATCCGCTTCGGCCCAGACCCTTCCTCTCAACTCGACCCCCAAGCAGTCCGCGCGGGCTCTTCGCCGACGCCTCCTTCGCCTTCGCGACGAAAAGGAGGCAATTATTCAGAAGTATTACCACATGGGCACCTCGTTCTCCGAGCCCATCTCTTCCATGATGTACTCTCTGGCCTCCGAACTCGGTCGCGAGGACAATGATCTTCTCTGGCTCGCCATCGTCGGTGTTACCTCCATGGAGCTGTACGGCCGCTCCTCGGCTGGTGTCGCTGTTCCGGTGCGTGGAGCCGATGGAAACCGCGGATCCGGTTGGTTGGGTATCCGCGGTGCGCGGATTCGCCAACTCCTGCGCGACGAAGTGCGCCGTCTCAATCCTCCCGACGTCATTCCTGGCGGACCCCGCTATAGCAGCGTCACCAGCAGCAGTGGCAGCAGCTCGCGCTCGTCGTCCCTCAGCTCTTCTCCCGAGAGCGTGGGTATCATCCCCACCTCGGCACGCAGCCCCGAGGACACCGCCATCCGCCTGTCCCCCGAGCCCAAGTTCCTCCTGATCCGCCACTGGAGCCTTTACGACAGCATGCTGCACTCGCCGTACCTGTTCGCGCGCCTGCGCACGTGGAGCGAGCCGGGCCTGAAGCGTCTGCACAAGCTGCTGGCCAAGATGGGCATCAGCCTGGTGCAGTGCAAGCAAAGCTACCCGCACATGGACATGATGCTGAAGCGCGACCTGCGCGCCAAGCTGCTCAAGTACGCTTCGCTGTACAACCTGGATGAGATGGTGCCCTCGGTGGAATCCGACGGTCTTGACCGCGCCGGTGCCAAGGACGGCTGGGGTTTCGTTCGCAGCTGGGGATGGCGCGCGACGCTGAGCGCGCAGGATGTGGGCGTTGTCATCAGCGCGCTGTTGGAGGTTGGCCGCCGTGCTGAGAACGGACCGCAGTCCGGTCTCCCTGGCGGTGGTCCGCCTCGTCGCTGGGCCTCTCGCGAGGAAGCCGAGATTGACCTGGAGGCTGATGAAGAAGCTCGCTCCGATGAGTGGATCCGTCGGTTCTGGATGGCGTATGATGCGCTGGATGAGTACGTTCAAAACAGTTCTTTGGCTTTCTTTTTCTCTTTTTTTTTCTCTCTGGCTGTCTGCTCTACTAGTTCATTCATTAACTAACATACTCTTTTTTTTCTGATCTCACAGCATCGAGGCCCTCAAGGCCGGTCTTTCCACCGCGCAGTTCCTGCACCGCGCCATATACCGCACAGGCACTTCGCTGATCAACAAGAAGCAAATCAAGCACCTGCGGGCGTTCCGGCTGTGCGTGGTCAAGGACGGGCCCGACGTGCCGCTGTTCACGCACCCAGCGGCGCTGACGAAGCTGGCGCTGTGGGTGGGCGAGGCGCTGCTGGAGCAGGAGCGCGACACCACGGGCCGGCTGTCGCACGGCGGCCGCGGCACGCCGCTGGTGGTCGCTAGTCTCGACGAGCAGCGCGACGTGTACATTGTGGTCGGCACGGGCGGCGGCGGCGGCCCCGACTCGGCGTTTATGGATCGCGAGGCGGCGGTGCGGCGCAAGGCGGCGCGGGATGCCAAGGCGCGCCAGAAGGAGGAGGAGAAGGCTGCGCGCGAGAAGGTGCGGGCGGATAAGCGGGAGGCGCGGCGGCTGGCGCGCGAACAGGCGGGCGGAGACAACGGCGGCGACGATGACGATGAGCTTGACACCGAATCGGAGGGGTCGGATTCCGACTCGGAGTCGGAGGATGACGACGACGACGAGATCAGCGAAGAGGCGCGGCGGTCGCGCGGGTACGGCCTCAACCGGTTCGGCGCGGCGTTCCAGGATGCCATTGCCGAGACCAACTCGCGGGT
Source organism: Knoxdaviesia proteae (assembly GCA_001510565.1). Lineage (NCBI taxonomy): Eukaryota > Fungi > Ascomycota > Sordariomycetes > Microascales > Gondwanamycetaceae > Knoxdaviesia > Knoxdaviesia proteae. The sequence goes on from LNGL01000033.1 coordinate 275,732, forward strand.
CCGGGTGGATAGCTTCGAGCACTGTGTTGTTGAGGTCAAGCGGGAGGACCTCGCCGGGTTCCTTGAGAGCCTGAGCATGAAGAGTGTCGTTGGTTGAGCTTTGTGCTGGCGCTCTTTCATCCTCCTGTCCTCTTCCTCGGCTCCTTTTCTCACCCCGTTTTCTCGTCCACTCTTCGTCCGACTCCGACTTTCTCTTGCGCTTTTCTCGTCTTTGTTGCGAGTTTCTATCTCGCCTCTGTCACGTCTCCCCTCCTCGACCCCCCCCTCACTCCTTATCCTCCTTTTGCGGTTCATTCTTCTTGCTCTTTGATTTCTCGTTCCTTTTCATTTGCTGGGACTGGCCGTGCCTTATGAGCCTGGTTCCCTACGTTTCGTTCCTTTCTTTATTTTCTTTTTTTCGTAAAGCACTGGGGTTTCTTGATGATGACGCTTATTTCCTGTTTCTTTTCTGCTTGCTTTTCTTTTGTTTTCTGGCGCATCATGGAGGAAAGATTTCACGCATGGTCTTGTTTCGCTGAAGTGGGTTCTTCCCGCTCTTCCCCCCCATCCCCCTCACACTGCATCTTCCCGCTTTTCACCTTTCCCCTTTTCCCCATTTGCTTTTTTTTCTCGTTTGCGTTTGTTTTCCCTTTTTCGTCTTGCAATTCCGCGTTGTTTCCTGTTTTAGCTCATGGCTTCGAATGATTTCTGGAGGGTTCTCTTTTTTGCGGCTGCGGTTTGCCTCTTTCGGTGTTTTTTTCTTTTTTTTTTCTGTGACGCACTCGCCTTCTTTGGTGCGCTCCCTCTTTCTCTCAATACACCGTTAATGCGATCTTCAAATGTTTGCATTTGGCAGGTGTTGCGTGGAGGCTGTGTGTAAGAGTGATGTTGTTGTTGTGGAGCAACTGTGACGTGGTGTGTGTGTTGTAAGTTCTCCGGTGTCATCCCGAAAGCATCGAGTCTTGCTTGGGGTAACCAACCAGCGCACGGCGCAAGACATTTCTTTCGGCGCTGCGCCACGAGCCCGGCTACGGCTTCCCCTCGCGGATTAGAGGGGAAGATGAACAAGACAGACAGAGACACAGAGACAGATGGATGGGTGGATGGGTGGAGGGGCAAGGGGGCGAAGCACCGCCTAGGCGACGGGGGCCTGGCCTGGCCGTCTCGGGTGGTGCACCAGGCCGCAGCGCGTGCACAAGCGCTTTTCCTCGTAGGCGTTGAGCGGCGGGAGAGTGTTGTCGGCGCTCCTGGGAGCCGGACTCCACGAGGCCGCGCGGCGGCGAGCGGGCCGGCGCGGCTGTGGCGGCGGCGGCGGCGGCGGCGGTGGCGGGTGAACGCGCGGGTAGACGGGGATGTCGGGGTACGGGAGGGGGCGCGAGTACGGGCGCGACAGGTCGGTGACGCGCGGGGGGCTTTCCGGGCGGTGGGGCGCGGGAGGCTGGTGGGCGGGCGGGGTGGTGGTGGTGGTGGTGGTG
>LNGL01000033.1:287925-322024 GCA_001510565.1 Knoxdaviesia proteae
GGGGGGGGGGGGGGGGAGATAAGACTGTGCTGAAAGTCAGGATGAACAGGATGATTGGGGCGGTGGGGGGAAGAAGATACGCACCAGAACGGGATTTCAAGGCGGGAATTGAGCTGCACTCTATGAGGCTGCCAGCAGGTATCTATAGACGACAATCCGGCGAGGGAAAAAAAGAAGCTAGCGAGATAAGAAGAGCGAGAAGATTTGAAGTCGGAGAATGACTAGAAAGCCGAAGGACAGTCAGGATCTCGGCAGATCAATGGCTGTTGAATCATGAGGCATTATTAGATAATCCAGGAGAACCCGTTGGAAGCAGACGGAACAGAACCGGAGTCACGCTCACTCATGACACCGGGCAGGAACGAGAAAAAAGGAAGCAACGACGAAGGGAAACATGGAAGGAGTGGTAGTCTCATCTTCAAGCCCATGATACGAGATCGAAAGCCCTCAGTGTGGGGGAAATTTTGGCAGGAGCTCCCAGGGGGTGTGTGGCTAGTTGCTAAGACATGCGTCTGGGGAAGGAAGGTTGCGAGTTGCGAGGTCGGTCGTCGCTTCTGTCAGTCAAGCAAGTGTGCTTCCTCTCCCCCAAGACACAATTACGCTACATATTCGTGGCCCCAGCATGCATTGGCTTTCCCATTGGCATTGACTGCTTTGAGTCGGAGGACTGAGTAACGGCGGCAATATTCCAGTATTTATCAAGAGTCGTCGACTTTGAACCTTGGAACTGGGCCCCTCACTGGGCCAGCCCAGGCCGGCTTCGGTGAACCGGCATCTGACAGGTCGATTCCTAGCTGTCTTGGTGGTTTTTTTTTTCTTCTCAGCTCCCGCCAGAGAGATAGGGCTTGATAAATTACCCGTGGAAGACGAGAGAATAGCTCTCTCTCTCTCTCTCTCTTCCTCTCTCTTTCTCTCCAGAAACTCCCATATCGGAACTTTCACCGTCTCGACAGCACGCAGCAAACCCAGAGTCTCGGTACTTCTGTCCATCACACCCATCCATTGCATCCCGCCCCAAAAAAAACTTCAGGTTTCTGCGTATCCTGGAGGCCAATGCCGGACGGCGTAAAAAATGAAAAAGAAAACGACGAAATAGCCCGCCGATAATCGGAGTTAGCGGGCGCACCCCCAGAAGCATGGAGGGGGAACGAACCAAACCCCCCCTAAGACGTGAGAAACTTGGCGGACGCGGGGTATGCAGCGCCTGTTGGATTTCAAATGTCGGCCGTCAATTGGCTGTACACGGGGCGCCTGGTCAAGATTGATATTTTGTGACTTGGGGCGGGGGTGGGAGTCCTTTGGGCCCTGAATAGGCCTGAAATACCGGGGGGTTCCAGCACCCTCCGCACCTAATTTCCAGCGGTCGCACATCCAGTTGGTCGCCCCATGGTGGTGTCCGGTCGCACACTAACCTCGTCCATCCGACGCCGGGGAACTGCTCCGGAGTCGGCCCCTGGTCTCGGTTGGATGAGAACTACTGTCTCGGGCGCAAAACCTTAGGCCCAAAACGCGGAGACTCATCGCGCCGGCGTTATCACGATGCCGGCTATACGCAAGATCTCCTCGAAAGTTGAAAACTGTAGTCATCATCGCCAGATCTGTCCCCAACAACACCAGTTCGCCAGACACTGGGGTTCTGCATACCCGGGAAAGACCATGCGGGACCGGCCCATACAGGCACCTCACATCCCGACCGCTCCGAAGCACTTCCGACGGTAAGCGCTGGTGACTCTGTTCTGTGTCTTCAACCTGAGCGGGTGGAGCTTTTCGAGAGTGTCGGGTTAGGGGAGAAAGGTGTCAAGGTGGCAATAAAGGACCACCGGAACACACACCTCGTCTGTACCACCAGCCAGGGAACAACAGTGTGGAGCTGGCGCCCGGAGGGGATCATCACATGATCCGTTGGGACCTGTGTGACTGTGACTGTTGAGCTTTGTGTCGCTCAGCTTGGGGGCATGGACTTCATGGCCCCGAATCGGCATTCTGAAAATCCCACTTAGGGGCGTGCATGCCCCCCTTCCTCTCCGGTGCCGGCGCCGCATGGCCCCCGCTTATGTGGGGGCCCCTCGGAGACTCCGGCAAGCGGCTGCTATTTCCGCCACTTCTCCAAATACTGGCGAGACAACATCTGCAGACAACATCTGCAGAAGTTCATCACGAAAAAAGGGCAAGGATCGGAAAGAAGAACAGCCAGTAATATGATGATGCTGCTTTTGAGGGTACAAAGCAATGCCTGAATTCAAACTCCTGTCTAAGTATACCATGTAATAACCCTCTCACTCCTTGTATTGAATAGGCCCCTAGCACATCCACCCAACCGAAAGAAATGCGATTCTTAACCAGAACCAGTCCTCGAGTAATTCATACTTTAAGAAACTTCAAGCAAAGACAAAAGAAATATGGAAGCAGGCAATGGCAAGAGGGAAAGAAAAGGAGAAAAAAAGAAGAAGAAAAAAAAAAACATGAATAAAAAGGAGAAAACGCCGAAGAGGGAAGAAAGGATCCCGGAGACACTCTTCCACACTTAACCTCTAACACTGCTCCCCCCCCAAAACCATAAAACAAAGGAAATACCCTAGCATCGTAAACTTAGTTGTCCCAGAAGTCCCACTCAATCAGCCGAACCCAGGAGTACACAGTCGCCCACACATACCACAGCGCCGATAACGCCACTCCCACGCCGATACTCGCCAATAGCCGGCGCACCGCCTCCACCAGCGTCATCTCGTCCTGCTCAGCCCGCGGCGTCGCACCACCCGGGAACACCGGCCGTGTGAACCGCACGTACCACCAGAACAGATCGGACAGCACGCCGAACGCCTCGCGGGAGAGCACCCAGCTAGTGTTCCGCGACCAGGACCACGCCGCCGTGGGGGACGCCGACGAAACGAGGGGGTTGTCGATGACCGAGGCGACCGAGCCCGGAGACCCGACATCGCTGGGGCTGGTCGGGCTTGCCACCAAGGTCGGCGCGCTGTCGGTATCGGTCGTGGCGCGACCGTTGCCGTTGCCGCTGATTCGACGATGCACTCGTCCCCACGCCTCGAGCTCTTCCTCCCAGTAACTCGCCCGCTTGTATCCCGCCTCGGCCAGCATCCGGATGGCGCCCATGATGGTCTCATCCGCAATCATACGCAGAATACCCAACGGGCCATCGCCAAACGGCACCTGCGGCATGATGCCGATATCGTCCCGCCCGGTCGCCGGGGGAGACTGCGACCCAATGGCGAGGGGAGCCTCGGGGGACGCCATCGGCGTTTGGTAGACCACCGTTCCGACATCGTCCTCATCGTTCATATTTTCAAAGGACATCTCGTGGCCGCGGGGGAGAGACGGACTGTAGAGGAGGGGCTGAGGCGTCTCGTACGGCAGGTAGTGAGAAACCACCTGGGTGGGGGAGTCCACGCCGATCAGGTCCTCGTCACTGTTTGGGCTCGAGAATATGCCAGCTGCTAGTCCGCTGACATGCAGCTCTCTCGGTCGCGTGCCTCTCCAGAGCTTCGCGCTCGTCGGTGATGCGGTCGGCTTCGTGGTGACGCTGGTGGTGTCCGGCTTCAAAGACTCCAATGCCGGCTCCTCCTTCATCGACTCCATCATCGCGCCAGTCTCGTCCTCGATTTCGCCGTGGCACGATCCAGTAGTGGTGGTGGTGTGTATGGACGCATATCTGCGCTGGGCGATCACCGGAGGCTTCTCGAACCACTTCTTGTCCTTTCCAGTGTCCGTGGCTGCCATCGCGAGCTTCTGCTCCAGGCTGCCCAACGTTCGGCACCGGTTGTGCCACTGTCTGGCGCTGGCCGCGCTCGGTCTCCGTGTACCATCGGAGTCCAGCAGAGAGGGATATTGGCGGTCGGGTCTGGGTTGGAACATAACGGTGTTGTTGTTCTCCTCTCCCAGATCGCCCCCCTTGGTGTTGAGCCCGTCTGCTGGCATAGAGGGCACGTTGGCGACCTGCGAAAGACGTCGCGCTGTGGTTAGGCCCAACACGTGGTGGTCCTGCGTCTCCTTCATCGTCGGAGGACCCGAGCTCCATCGGCTTGAGGTGCTTCCGAGTGGCGCGAGAGGCGAGGCTGCCATCTCTGCGTTTTCGTCGAGATCGATCAACGACGCCGTGTTGTTCAGCATCCAGCTGCTGTGGCGGGATGACAGGGTCGGGGACTGAGGCTGGGTCGCTCTGTCCAGCGCCAGCGCCCGGTTCGATAAAAAAGACATCGAACGGGCAGGCTGGAGACGGGAATGGCGCTTGGCTACAGTGAGTTGTGACTGTTCTTCCGGAGAGCGCTGCCATTCGCTATCGTCCTCGTCAGCCAGCACTTGTCGACCTGGAGGAGCTTTCGGGTTGGAGTCGAATATGATTCCGTTCTCGAGAAGTTCCTGCGTTCCCAAAGAAGCGAGTCTCTGGCCCGGAGCCGCCGGCTTCTGATCTTTCGTTTGTATCATGGTTGCCATGGGGGAATTTCCTAGAGGGGAAAAGTTCTGTTGTGACTCGGGAGCCTGCAGACTTGTGGATGGCGCTTTTTTATCCGGGGAGTAAAGCTGAATCAAATCCTCTCGGGGTGATTCGCCCTCTTCTGCCGGAATACGGGATCGGTTATCGGGATCCATCTTGTCGGTGCCTAAGACAGGATCTGCAAGGGAGAGATAATCAACCATTAAAAACGGGCCAACAACAAAGAGCAGAAATTAGGATTGAAAGGGGCAGGAATGTGAAGAAGTCAAAGAAGAGGAAGAAAAATAGTAGATCATGAAAGAGCAACATACCAACAGCAATCAGAATACATAAAACCAAGAGGAAGAAAAAAAAAATGTTGTGGGCCGATAGCCCCAAAAGCAAGTAAACAAAAAAAACAAAAAAAAACACATCTTACAACTCACCTGAGCTTCCAGATTTGTCTACACCAGATGAGGCCACTGCCACAGAAGACCACTGTCTTGAATCTTTTCTCCACCGAACCGTTCGCAGTTCACGTTCCACTTCACGACGTTCAGTCTGCTCGGCTGCCTTCTGCTCACGCTTTCTGGCAAATACCGCCGCTTCTTCTGCCTGGCTAACTCTTCGTGCTTTGAGAAAGGCCTGTTTGGCCTCAGCCTCAATCTGTTGCAGACCGCCCAAATATTCTCTCGTACGAACGCCCAGGAGTATCCCTGAGCCGCTGCTGCTTGTCGTCTCGGTGTCCAGCGTCCCTGTGCGTGGATTGACGCCCTGTACACCAAGGTAGTCGCCGATTTCACGGAGCTGGCGTTTGTCGAGGCGGGCTTTGCTAGGGCCCGGCTGACCAGTTGGGGATAGCTCTGGCTGTGGTTGGCGGTGTATATTGATTGTAGATGACGAACTCGCACTACCGTCACTGTCGGTTCCGTCGTCTTCTGCGATCGTTCCTCCCGGAGGAGGAGACGGCTGACGATAGTCTGAGTTCGCTAGCTTCGACGATCGACGAGTCGGAAGAGGATGCCTCTGGGGCGATCCAGTAGACGTTGACGGCTCTTTTACAAGAATTGGGGGCACACCAGCAGGACCAGCAATCTTTTCAACCTGCGACGGATCCAATCGGCTTGTGATAGGTTTCTGTCGTGGAGATGGGGATCCCGGGCTTGGTGTCACGCTACCACACAGACTGGTGGCCTTGGTTGGGGTTCCAATGTGTTTAGGCGATGCCGGGCTCTTTCGACTCGGTGAACCGGTATACGACGTGCTTCGGCTATGCTTCGGGCTGGTCAAGGCGTCGAGTGGAGACAAGAAGTCTCCGGACGGAGCCGGACCGTGAGAAGCGCTTCGTGGACCGGAACTTGACACGCGGGGAGGCAAAGTCGGGACGTGGAGGAAAGTCGTGTCGTTGTTGACGATGTGCGTCGTAGGTTGCTGTTGAGGAGAAGAGACTGATTCCCAGTAGCCTTGCTCACGTTGAGTGCCTCCTCTCTCTGGTCTGTTTTTGGGAAGAATTGTTTTAAAAAAGCCAGCCCAGGGCAGCGAAACGGACTTCTTGTTTTGATCTGTTGGGGATTTGTTATTTGACGGGCTTGTAACTGCTCTGATTGGAGCTTTTGCTGTTGTTTTCATTGGAGTCTTGGGGTATATTTTTTTCTTCCGTGAAGGTGAGGTGGGGACAAGTCTAAGAGACTGTATTGCAAGAGAGGGAGGAGAGCATCTCTCAGAGGTTTCTCCGTTTGGATCCATTGTTTGTAAGAGATGCTTTGCTTCTAATATAGGAAAATGAGGGAACTAAGGTAGTGTGACATTAAGCACACCATATGAAAGTTTGTGAGACGGCTTTCAGAAGGTTTATAAATGCTCTAAACCTTTTGGGTAACAATGGAAGCTGTCTTGTGATAGGAAAGAAGATAAGATCAGGCTTCTACTATTAAATGCATGGACTCAGTAGGAAGTTGAAAGAGCTTAGGGCATTTTAACACAAGTACCCCCTCCATAAGTATACACACTGTGTAATATGAATACACTAGGTACTTCCTGATATATAGATTAGGTACATAGCAAGGACTCACTTGACCCAGAGTACACTGCACCTTCCTGTCATATTTATCTTTGCTTTTTCTTCAACTTTCCGAGCTGAACTCTCACGGGCCACTACTGAGTCAATGGCCAAGGTCATACACTGTTGAGATGGCTATTGAAGTGCTAAACCTAAGGCAAGAGGGGCCTTTTTGATCTGATGATCGTGACATGAACCACTGAAACGTAGTCACGATAGTATAAGTCGGTAGGGTTAGGGTTACACATTCCTAGAGACTTGCAGCGTGAACATGCCACTTCGACAACTTCTGTCTCGTCATGTTTAGAGTCAACACTAACTGGACACCAAAGATTCCAAATTGCATAGAATGAACTGACCGGATGGATACATGGCCAATCGGCCTGGTAAAAAGAAGAAACACATTTTCCTGCTCTCCTAGACTCCCTTACTCCATTAAACAAAACAATAAGAACAGGACTCAGGCATATAGAGAACAGCACAGACTGAAGGAAACAAGAGACATTAAGAGTTACATGGGTAAGTTAAGAAAGCTGAGGAAAAGAAGAAGGCATTGCTATGAAAGATACTACCAGATACGAGATGGATACCGCTCGTACTGCAGCTGGCGGTTGAATCTATTAGCCGGTTTCTGTTGCTGAGGCTGGCCGTCCGTTTCCGCTGGTGCGCCTTCGATGGCGGCGCTGTTGCGGTTGAGTTTGGTCGGGCTGCTCTGGCGGCGGAGTGCGTCCTGGCGCTGCTCCCACGCAGCCATCTCGCGGTTGTTGCGCGGCGCCGACATCGGCTCGTGGAGATCGTCGAGACTAGCGGCTTTCTTCAGCGGCGAGTTGACGTGCGTGAAGGCGCCGAGGAAGCCTCCGAGCTTGGTTGAGCCAGGCGTGTGCGAGGCTTTGGGCTTGGGCGTGGCGCCCCTGGCGGATGCAGCGGAGTCTGGTGCGACAGTCCCGGTTGATTTGTATAGGAGGGGGGTCTGCGTGGCGGCGACGGAGGCGGGGAGGCTCTCGCGGACTGAGCGGGATGATGGGGTGGTGTGTGCAAACGGGTTTGTGGGCCGGGAGGCGGAGGCTGCGGCGCTGGTGCCTACGTCGGCGCTTTGCTGCGGGGTACCGGCCGAGAACATGCGGGGACTGAGGATATTCGTCGAGGACAACGGTACCGAGCCGCCAGTGCCGTCGGGATCGATGATGCGCGAGTAGTTGGGGTTGGCGTTGGTCTGGAATCCGCGGCGCAGCAGCGTAGTCGGCGTGCCGGTCTGCACGGAGATCTTGACTTTGGGGGTCTCGGCATTGCCGCTCACAGAGACCTGGGTGGCCGCGTCGCGAACAATGGGGTGCATGCGCGGCTGCACAAACTTGGTGTTGTACTCGTGCATGACCTGGCGGTTGATGATGGCGGTGTCCTTGGCGAGGCGGGTGTGGCGGCTGACGAGCAGTAGCATCTGCGACGACAGGATGACCTGCAGCACGAGGCATGTAACCACGGTGACGCTGGGCTGTGGGTCGACGCGCTGGATGGGCAGGAACAGCATGTACACGAGCACGTGGCCGGGGCTGAACAGGCAGAACAGCTGCAGGAACATTGGCGGCGGGTCCCACACGGCCAGCTCCCACACGTCGAGCGTGCGGCTGGGGTGGGCGCGCGCGTCGGGTTTGTTGCGGTTGATGATGTCGGCCACCTGGCGGAGCGGGCCCGGCATCGGGTTGGTCTGCACGCGCACGCAGCGCGCCGACGGCGTGTCGAGCGGCTGCTCGACGTCGGCTTCGAAGAGCCGGTACTGGCGGGTGCAGTTGAATGTGTAGAAGGCGTTCCACACGGATGCTGCGGAAAGCACCCAGACGACGGTGTGGATCTGTGGCGATCACAGCAAACGACGTATTAGAGCTGTGGTTTCTAAACTCATGGGGAGGAGGGGAGGAACCAAGGGGGGGAGAGGCAATCGTACCAGGTACTTGATGGAGGTTGATTGGGAATCATCGCCGAATATATCGTCAAATGGCTCAGGCTGCCGTAGGTTGGCGCGGGCGAGCAGGAAAATGAAGCTGAGTGAGAGGCCCACGCGGGTCCCCACGGCGGAGGTGTTCCATTCGCGGGTTTCGAGCTCTTCCGACGCCCAGAGGAGAAAGTCCATGGGGTTCAGGTACGACGCGATGCGCTCGGTCAACGGCCGCCGCCGGACTATTCGCCGGGGAGGCATTGCGAAGAATCTGGGGGTAGAGGATACGGATGGAGAGCTGGGTGTTGTGAGTCGGTGAGAGTTCGACAGGTTGCTGAAGATAGAGGTTTCTGTTGGAAGGGCTGTGGAAGCTGTTGGTCGAACTGGAGAGTTGGACAGGAGGACAATGAAGCTGGATGATTGTTTGGTTTCCTTTTTCTGTTTACTTGACGATGCTACTGTAGCAGAAAACTCCGGGCTAAGACAGGCAGATGCTGCCAGCTGGAACCAGCTGACTACACTAAGTCGACTCAATAAATAGCCGCACCTAAGTTCTCCACTTTTCGATAAAGATAGAGCCAAACAAAGGTGAGGGACGCAGGAATACTAATAGAGCTTAATTGCGCAAACTCTCAAAACCGCTCTTAGTTGCTAGACTCCCCTCTTATCACACCCATTCGTTGTTTGTTTTCTAATAACAAACTTAAACAGCCATGGCTACTCAATCAGATTACAAGGACCGGCAGTTCCTGGCTGTTATTGGTGACGAGGTTCGTATCTTGTTGTGATCTTTGTTTTGCTGCCTGGAAACTGCTGCAGGACAGTCCACAGCTAACTTGTGGCGGCTTCGAAGGACTCTGTCACGGGCTTGCTCCTGGCAGGTATCGGTGTAAGTCAACCCTCTCTGAGACGGAACTTGAGGACGATATGCCGAGGGGAGCGGTGTTGGGGGGTGTGTGATGGCTAACGTTGACATCTTGCGGGCCCACCGTGTAGCACGTTTCCTCCGGCGCCGATGCCCAGAAGAACTTCCTCGTGGTCGACGCAAAGACCAACAACGCTTCCATCGAGGCTGCCTTTGAGTGCTTTACCGTTGAGCGCAAGGATATCGGCATTATCCTGATCAACCAGCACGTAAGCAGCCCGCCACTCCGCTGTTTCTGAGGAGATGAAGTCTCCAGACACTGTAGATGCTCATGAGCTAATTCTTCCACCCTCCCCGTTTGCTCAGGTTGCCGACCGGATACGACACAAGATCGATACCTACACGGCGGCGTTCCCGACGGTGCTCGAAATCCCCAGCAAAGACCACCCGTACGACCCCGAGAAGGACAGTGTTTTGAGAAGAGTGAGACGTCTGTTTGGAGAATAGACGCAGCAAGTACTCGAAGGGGGGTGAGGTTCATGTGTCTGGTTCACATGCGGGAATTTTACCTGGTGTTCACGCATCACTTGTTTTTGTCTTCGTTGGGTATCGTCACGAGGCCTTCTTGTTTATCGCGGGAAGGTTTTATTCTCCCCGGCTGGGGATAGTATATATATACCAAAATCTATGGAATTCAAGCCAACATGATCTAATTGACTGCACGTAAAATGGCCAGAGGCATCCGTGCTCTCCTGTATGGAAAGATGAGAAACAAGAAAAAAAATGGCCAGGAACAAAAAGAACTCAAAGTAGTAGCAAAAAAAAACAAACTAGGTGGTTGAAATAGGCATGAACCGGCGGACATGAACATACTGCATCCTTAAACATAAAAAAAAAGCCAAAAGACCAAAAAACCAGATGACCCAAAACAACTGCGGCACCAATGGAAGAATACGAGGTGTAGAGAGGAAAGCGGATTCCTGCTCATCACACCCGCCAAGTCAAAACAGGGACGGGAAACTCGAAGGATACCCCGGAGCCCATGGCATATGCAACGAAGTCGACTTTCAGAGAATGAGATAAGCAGAGTACAATAGAGCCGCGCAAGATATACAGAATCGAACGGAACAAGCAGACGACGACAACCGAACTTTACAACTCGAAGCCGAGGAAATCGGGCTTGCTGAAAACGACGGTGGCCTGGAGGCAGGTGACGGGCTCATCGTCGACAGTGTAGACATCGGCGGAGACGGTGTATTTTCCCTGTAGGTGGTGGTACGGATACCGGCATGGTGAGCAAGTTGTTGTTGTGTGTGTTGTGTTGACCTCTCGTGTCCGTGGTCACACTGGCGGTTCGCAGGGCCAACCGCAAACCAGCGATGTTAGAGGCAAGAGGGAGAGAGGGAGAGAGACATACAGGAGGAATCTGAGCGGGCAGGGTGACGTTCTTGACAACCTCATGGACACCCTTCTCGATGGGGCAGTCCATGTCGACGTTCTTGACTTGCTCGCAGAGGTCGGCCTTCGTCTGGAGGAGGCGGACAAGGCCGTACTTAATGACTAGCAGCACATAGGCTCCTTCCTTGATCGGCTCCTTGACAAAACCGGTGGCCTTGATGACAAGGTCCTGGCCACTATAAGATCACAGAGAGAGAAACGTTAGTACTCCGTTGAATAACTATAGAGCTAGGTGGGTGGAGAGCGGAGACGGCCGATAGAGGTTGCGTCAGTCGAGGAAAACAAAATATAGAGAACATACGCTTGAGGGGGGTTCGGGTGCAGGTCCACGCTTTCGATGGTGAGGATGTCTTGATCGTGAGGCTTATCGCAGAGCTCGAGAGGAGACTGGCCAGGCACCTTGGGGTTTCCGGCCAACACGGCGTTGTCGTTGCTGGAGAAGAGGCTCAAGCCAGTAGCCGGGGCGATACCGGCGGCAAGCACGGCAAAGAGAGCAGCGGCGGCCTTCATGGCTTGGGAGATATTAGGTGAGGAGCTATGTTGTTAGGAGAAGGAGGAGGAGGAGGAGGGAGGAGAAGGCAGTATACAGCTTCGGAAAGATCGGGTTAGGAGAGGAGGAGAGGAGGAGGAGAGGAGAATATGGCGGTCTGCTTGTGTAAACAAGAGGCTATGAAGATGAAAGAGGTGAGAGAGGAAAGCGCGAGTTTGAGCGATGATGCAGGTTGATGACGCTTCCCAGCCTTTCGGAAGTCCTCTGCGATAAAAAGAGCGGGCAGGACAGCCGCCGTCCAATCAGCAGCCGCAGCTCAGTGGGTCTTAAGAATGACTACTCTACAGTGCGCAGCTTCCAAACCCGGAAAATGCAGGTACTCTTCTGTGAGGGCAGCTGACCGCGAATTTGCGCCAGACAGGCTTTGTCCCAACCAGGATTTAGAGCGACCGGCACAGTGCACACGTAGCAGGCAGCCGTTAGTCCCACTGTTGGGCTGGGGAGTTTGGCGCAGCTTTTATCGCGCTGATGGGTTTAACCGAATCAGCGACAGAGGAAACGCACCATCTGTGGAAGGAGCAAGCGACGCTGGAATACGGTGAGGCACCTGCACTAAAAATCCTGGGTTCCGGCGTGCACCCTAACATTTTGATTTCGGGGCCGGTCTGTTCTTTATTTCGTCTTTCAGTGCTATCGTCACGGTGACTGTATATCGGAGAAAGAGGGCGGGGAAATTCCTGCTACAGAGCACGACGCTTAATTCGCCTCGGGGAGTGGAGCTCGCTGATTGGGTGAGCATGTTGCCCCAAGCTCAACGAAACACAGAAACCGGGGCTCCCTCTTTTTCACGCCTTACCATCCCTCTCCTCTCACGTGGACCGCCTGGCGGTGGTGGTTCAAACATGCTCATTGCAGAGGATCATTCTCTTATCAGAAGCAAGATAGGCAAAACTGGAGCAGCCCTTTATCTCAGCGTACGATGCAGTGTTTGAGATGGCTTCATCTGGACATGATTCAAATCCCGGCTGTCTCTAACAGTAGCGTTATCTTGGGGTTGCAGAGAAGTGCTACTTGTGACGATTACCAGAACAACGAATCCATGGAACACTACACTACGCAGGATGGGATTGGTTACTAGGGATTAGATAACAGTATTATCGGGGCCAACATCCGAGGTCCACGGGAAGCACACCATTGAAAGGATAAGGAGAAAAAGCTGATCAGCAAGCTTTACAGTACGGTATGCAGCTAGGAGGATGGCAACAAGCCAGACCGAGAGGCCTTGGGCAGTTGGTCATTGTGTCGTCACCGAGATATTAGCGGGAGACAAACTTTGACGGACGGATCTGGAGATTGAGAATATGCCGTGTTCGGTCTCAGGGTAGTTGTGTAGCGGGGAGATCTGGTGTCGAGGTTCAGGATATGGTCGAGATGTGTCCTCTGTGAATATACATGTAGAAGACTGGCGATATGAAGAAGGTTAGAGTGATCGCGAAGAGGGGTTTGAAGAGGGAGAAAACGCTAGGAAATATCCTGTAGTGAAAGTCGGCTATGAGGACCAAGATAGGCATTAATGCGATTAAGACTTGGCTGGCCAAGTTAAAATCTGGGGGTATGGATGAATGGAGTGTGGGTGGTGGAGACAAGACTTTGTTATGGTATGCGGAAAAAAAGAAGGTTTACGAAGGAATAGTACAGCCTCTGGAATTATCAAGCGAGGAGATATTTCGGATGGGTGAAATAGGAGGATAAAGCCAAGGACTGGATGGAATTAAACATGATGACGGGATAAAGCCAGTAAGAAGTTGGAAAAGACGAAGCGATTTGGGTTCTCTGAATGATGTCGCAACCTCCACTATCTGACACAGAGAAGACAGCGAGGGCACAGCTGAGAGAGNGGGGGGGGGGGGGGGGGGGGGGGGGGGGGGGGGGGGGGGGGGGGGGGGGGAGAATGCCAGGAGAGTCCTGGAACGCGAGGACGGCACGTAAGAAAGAGGGACAGAAACAAAAACAGAGTGACGGAAGACAGGAATAGAAACGAAGACGGGACAATAAAAGGGAAATATTGTGTTGGGTTGGGAATAACGTGAGTCAGTCAATTGACCCGCCCTTGGATGCGAAGATATGACAGAGAGGAAGAGGAGCGGTCGAGAGTCGGTTTCGAACGCATGAAGAAGGACAACTCAGGCTTTTTTTGGAAGATGGAGGGAGGGAGGGAGGGAGGGAAGAGAGTAGAGGGGGGAAAGGGAAACGCAGCAACTGGAAACAAAGAGAGGAGAAAGACCAGACACGGGGAACTGCCGGCACCGGCTTTTTCCCCTCTCTCTCTCTTTTCCACTCCTTCCCTCTCAAGTTGAGCCGTCCAGCACTCGCCAAGTGCCACTTTTTGGTGTCTGAACAATCGTCGGCGGACCCGGGCACATTTTATACTTTGGGAAAGGCGGTGGCCACATCCTTAATCATCGCTTGTGGCGTATGTTTCTGCCTGAGGCCGGATTTTCCTGAAAACACCGTGAAATTAGGGGAGAGCCCCCGCTTCTCCTCCTGTTGGCAAAGCCACACTTGTTGCAAAATAAGCAGAGTGCGCTAAGCCTATTTTGGCCGTAGTGTGGCATGTACCAGTAGCCAATAGTGTTGTGTAAAGCCAGGTGAGTCAGAAATGGAGAGAAAAGCAAAAGCAAAAAAAAAAGCAGACGGAAGGCAAAGTTTCCTCTTGCATGAACTAGATCCTGCGATCTTCACAGAGCGAGAGAACCCGTGGATGTGTGTTGTTGCTGCTGGTGTTTTTGTCTGCTGTGGTGCTGCGCTCTGAAACGCCCGTCGTCAATCTCCCTTCGTGATATCTTATCGCGGGCCCGTCTAGATTGTTATGGACGGGACAGAATTCGAGGATGCGACACCGTTTTATTTGAGAAATCAAACCAGCCCACCAGAGCTGTGGTCTGGCTGGTGAGTAAACAACAAGGGTTCGGACAGCGTGAACTCCACGCGACTTTGGAGGTATCTCTCCCTCCTTGGCCCTCAGTCTCGGTATCTCGGGGCCAGTTCAATTTGGACAATTACTCCTCCCATGGCTATCTTGTGCATGTCGAAGAACGATCCTGAGGAGTGGTGATCTCAGTGCTGAGCCGCGCTCTGCATCGTTCAATTCAGCCCGCCACATGCGAACTGTTTTTGTTTACTTGACCCTCACGGTAACCACAGAAAAAAAGTCTCTCTGTCCAAATTGGAACAGACAGGCCTGTCAAGTTCCACGATCCTTGGACAGGCATGATCTGGAAACAACAGATCGTAGGTCTTCTCGCTCGTATTGACTCTTACGCGGCTTAAAACCCTCTCAATTCCATAGGCTGGTTTGGTTGTCATATCCTCGAGACAACACCAACAGCAACGTATTGCCGGCGACCGCTATGCTCGGATAACCTGGCACGAAGGCACGAACAAATTGAACGACGGCTCTGAACCCGCGTCCCGCGCTGTACGAGCGCGACAGAACACAACCAACCCGCCGCAGAAAAATTAACCGGCGCACACGACAATTTCGGTCGTCCAAACCCGTCCATTCCTGGGCATTCACAGGGTCAATCCAGGGCATTGCATGCCTCTTTCGAGATAGCCAGTTCTCACTTGAAAACTTCTCCCAAAAAAAGCCTATGCACAAGAAGAATGCGCGAATCAGCAGTGGACCGCTCGGGATGAATTTCAGGCCAACGGAATTTTGAGATTATCGGCTTTCTGGTCTTGTACCGTGCACGGCCGTAACTTGCACTGGGCTCAAACTCTGCCGTGCAAAAACAGTGCGGATACAGTACAGCTACAGTATACATCCTCGCTCCTTCTGCCTCTTTGCCTCTGTGGTTGGGTCGGTCGTCCTTGCCTTGGGTGGGTTTTTCCCCCTTCTGTCTTCGAGCGCATATTACCACCAGAGTCTGTGAGTGCTCGCTGCTGTACTCTTTTACGCGTTGCTGTTAGTGAAATGTAGGCGTGCTACAGTAATTTGCCTACCTAAACATGGAATCGACCTGCAAGTAAAATTTGGGTTCTGGCGACCATTTTTCTGCTCTGTATACTTTTTTTCTATGGCGCCCCCCTCCTTCCTCATGTTTTTTTTTCGGTCTCGCTCTGATCTGGGTCTCTCTTTCTCTCCTCTGTCTCTTCGTTCCTCGCTCTTTCCTTCTCTACCATCCTACATCTGCATTTTTCCCTCCTCTCGTTTCTTCTTCTCTCTTATCACTTTGTCATTTCCTTTTCTCTTCCATTCCTCTTTTATTTTCCCAACTTTCTCTTTCTTTTCCCTCTCGGTTTTTGGCTTCGTCCATCTCTCTCATCGAACATTTTCCCCGTCTTCAATCGACTTTCCCCGTTCCGTCGCCAGTCTGGACAATTTTTCGACATTTTTCGACGCTCGAAACTTTCCGCCCTGACGCACGCCTCGATTTCTATAGTCTCGCGTATCCCAATTCCAATTTGAGGAGCGAAGCAGATATCTTCATACATCTTATCCGCTTCTCCTTTCTTGTTGCAAATCTGCGATCGCCGTCTGCGGTTTCGTACGTCGACTGCTCCTTCCTATTCTTCTTCCCGATCGCGCCTTCTCCTGTCTCGAACCCTTTGCCCTACACTTGCTCCTCACATCACACTCACTTATCTTGTCAATATTGACTGTTTCTAACCGGTGTCTTGCGCATACGTGTCTTTCTTTAGACAGCTGACTCGATTCCCAGCCTCACATTGTCTCCTTTCTCGACCTTTAATTTCCCTCTTCTCCTTTGCGCCCGTTGCTCCGGCTTGACATTCGCGATATCTTGCCTTCAAGGAGAAACCACTCTTCTCCACCGCCGTCTCCGTCTTCCTTTCGGTGCTCGATTTCTTCTTCTTCCTCTCCACCCCGTTATCGATTCATTGACATTCACCTGCTTTCTCCGGACATCTCGACAAGTCTCTCCACTACGGCGTAACCGACGAGATTTCCGCATCTCGATCGTTGTTCATCCCTCATTCCTCGTCTCCTTTGTCACTCTCCGTAATTCTGGCGTCGCGATGCTACTCAAGCGGCGACAGTAATCACATTTCTTCCACTCCCACTGTTCTTTTGTTTCGTGATCCTCCTTAGATTATGACTGAGAAGTCGATATCGCTGTCCACGCAGACCGCGATTCCCAGTCAGAATCACACTGCCCCCATCCCAGCCTTGACATCAATCCCTTCGAATCCCGTCAAGGTCGAGGCCGCCGAAGACGAGCCCTACACTATAAAATGCATTTGCAACTTTTCTGATGACGATGGAAACACCATTTATTGCGAAACCTGCGACACCTGGCAACACATCGGATGCTTCTATCCCGACAACCGCGAAGAGGCTATCCGCGAGAACTTTTCCCATTTCTGTGCCGACTGTAAACCCCGTCCCCTTGATCGCCAGCGTGCTATCGAGAGAACACGACGTCTACAAGATGGCGCGCGGGAGAAGGAAGAGCACGTTGACAAGAAGGCCAAGCGTCCGCCGTCGAAAGCCACCAGCAAAAAGAAGATTAAGCCTGGTGATCTTCATTTGAACGGCACATTATCCCACGACGGCGCACCCAAGCATATTTCGTCAGCCTCCGATCCATCTCATCCCAAAAAGACCAACAAATCCTCCCATCGTCCCTCCCACTCGACGAGTTCTCAACCCGCAAAACGCAGCCCTTCATACACTATCTCGACAAAACCTCTCCTCAACGGTCACCCTCCCAGTCCTGCGACAACTCCTCCCGACCTCCCTGCCGACGTTGAACTCCACGGCTTCTCATCCGGCTTCATTTCCTCGTACGGCGCCCAACAGCCTGTCAGTATAGTGCACAACAACTCGTTCGCGAGCCTAGCCATTTCCGATAAATTGTCAGCATGGCTTCGAGACCCGGACTACATGCTACAAGAGACTGGCCAGAACTATAAGGATGTTTTCCAGAATCTTCCCGGCGGGGGATACCCCCACCCCTGCGATTTGTTTATCGACGTGAAGAAGTCGGTACCAGTACAAGGAGTCGATGTTCGGATACAATATCTTGCGTCCCGCTCACCTGTCGATAAGGACGTTCCCCTGGTCGAGTTGAACGGCCAAGTGGGCATTCAGAAAGACTACTGTGTCAATCCCGACAACATGTGGGAAGATCTGACCTCCCCTCTCCCCTTTGTCTTTTTCCATCCCCTGCTTCCTCTTTACATCGATACAAGGCGAGAAGGATCTGAAGCGCGGTATGTCCGTCGAAGTTGCAAGCCGAATGCTGTTCTGGACACGTACATCTCCGATTCTTCGACATACAACTTCTGGATCGTCAGCGATCGCCATATTGCTGCGCAAGAGCAAATAACACTGCCTTGGGATTTCAGATTCCCGAAGAAAGACCGCGCGCGGATGCTTTACCTTCTGGGTCTGGGTGAGGACGAGACCAACGGCCACTATGACCCCGACATTGACTCTACCGAATACGAGACGATTTCCCCCTGGTTGCATCGAATTCTCTCCGAATATGGCGGGTGTGCCTGCGACCTCGGCGCGAACTGTGCGTTTACACGATTTCACCGAAATTACAAGAACAGACTTCAGGCGAAATCGCAACCGAAGAAGAAAGTTCGCAAGCCATCGAAGCCCATTGCGATTTCTCCAACGAGCACCGGCCAGGCGACAAATAGCAGGGCAGCCAGTGAAGGGCATAATGATGCAGATGTCGATGACGGCCGATCCACACCGGACGCTCGCAGCAAGCCGCCAAGCCGGGAACGCACTCCCGCACGGCAAGGTTCGTTTGACCAACTGGGTATTTTGACTGAGCCGACCGATCGCGATAAGCGCAAGGTGGCGATGGTCGAGGATTCATTCCGGCGTATGGAACAGCAACAACCGGTGCGCAAGAAAAAGAGACTTTCCGATGGCACAGGTTCTTCTTCTTCGAGTACTGGGCTGTCCACTGCCGCCACAACAGTGTCACTGTCAACGGTGGTGTCAGCGTCAACAATCACAACGCCTTCGCTGAAGAATAAGAACCGCAGCGCGGGCTCGAATACTCACCCGAATGGTGTTCTCCATCTCGACACGCTGTCCCGAATCAAATCCCGATCGCCGTCCGTTCCAGTCTTCCCTCCTACCAGTTCGATGGCAGTGAGTTCATCGGTATCGCAAATCCGACATGGTTCGCAATCGGCGAGACCGAATTATGTTGATTCGTCTGCGCAAACCGACCCTGTGCTGGACGAATGGTACAGCCAGAGATATCTCCCGCAACCACGGCGGCGTCCATATCGTACGCTTTCGCAAAAGCTGATGTATCTGCGACAAAAACGGATTGAGGAGGAGCGGGAGAGGCGAAAGTCTTTGGAGTTGGCTCTTGCAGCGGCATCGGCGTCAGCGGCGGCCTCTGGAGCGTCTGACCCGATAGCTGCTGAGTCTAATTCGGTCCAGGGCCTCGGGATCATGTCCCCGCCGAATGGCAGGGATGGGACAGACATGCACACGGGCGCGGCTTCTCGGATTCCCGAGTCAGTCGATCGTCAGATGCCAGACGCGCCACCATCGTCAACGTCAGTGGAGTCTCCGGGGTCGGTCACAGGACAGCCTACAGTGGAGTCGAGTGAAGTTTCGTCAACTCCGTCTCGGCCCAACAAGACTCCTGACCTGCGAGTCCAACTTCCGCCGGTGCCGCCGTTCCCTAACGTGTTCGGTGGTCCGCTTTCGTCCTCGACGCCGTTGTCTGCAGGGTCGTTGATGCAGTCTCCTTTTGCGACTACAAACCTGCAGAACCCCTTCACTCCGGCCGCTGCCAACGGTATGGCTCAGCCGAGCCCGGTTAAGAAGAAGCTCAGTCTGAGTGACTATACCAAGAGCCGGATGAACAAGTCGACATCATCTGCGTCGGCGGTGGCGAATCCCGGAGGGCGACCAGCACTCAAGACCGGGTTGTCGAACATCGACGAGTCGAAGCTGACATCCCCCGAGGGGGCTGAGATTTTGCCGATGGGCGAGAAGATTACCGAGGCAGCTCCGGCCAACGCTGTCAAGGTTTCGGGATCGGAAAACTAACAACCTTTTATGCTTTTCTTGATTTTTCTTCTTTTATTGGGGCCCCGGGTTGGTGTTATTTGGATCTTCTTTTCGGAGTGCAAATGGATCGGATTCTTCTTTTCAATGGATTGGGGTTTTTCTTTTTTTATGATGACCAGGGACTTTCTTCTTCTTTTCTTTTATAATTCATGTATTTTTTTCCATCTTTTTTTTCCTCTATTCCCCCCTCTGTCTATCTCCCTCTCTCCATCCATTGGGGGTTAGCAGTCTTGTCATATACTGTAACGACCTTACCTATGTTATTATATTCCGCTGGCAGGCGGGTTGGCTGGCAAGGGGTTATGCGTCATGCTTGTCTTGTGTCGCCATTACTCGTGCGTGCTTGCCAGGGGATTTGAAATGCTTGCTCTGTCTCGTGTGCTCTTCATGCTCTTGTCGACTGCTCCTTCGTGGAGTTTTCCGTTTCCCTCAATCGGTATCTTGCTGTTGTTTGTATGGGAGATGCGCATAGCTTCGAGGGTAGTGCTTGGTTTCGTTTGTTTGGTTCATTGGGCCACATAAACCTGGTGAAACAATGAGGGAAACCCGGGCAAATCCCCCGCATCTAAAGTATGTCGATGACGAGAGCAAGAGAGAGGATCCAGGGCAGAGACAACGATACTACCGTTTCATCGTTACTTGCTGCGATTGTCGTTTGAAATATATATCTTTTTTTTTTCTGAGGTGAGGTTGTTGGAGCTGAATCTTCCAAGACGGCAGGAAAAGTTTTATTTTTTATGGTTCGGTGTGTTGTGGGGAGGGGGATTTTTTGTGGGCTGATTACTACTGTACGACTCAGGGGGCGATTTTGAGTATCCATAAGCGGTGTTAGATGAGAAAGAAAATGCATTCCGAGGAGGTTTTATATTAGTATTTCATAGGTTCAGGTTAAAGTCTATTCCTGGAGAGTGCTTCACGATGCATTCTGTTCAAAGTGAAGAGATGCATGTGGACAGCGATCTTGAGCGTTCCACCAGCCGTGTGTTTGCCAGCCGGAGAGCTAGTGTGTGTATAGAACATCGTGTTTGCAGCGCATAGCTTCGAAATTAGATCTCGATCGAGTCTGTTGGCTTGATTACATGCAAACGGCTATGGTCCCCTGGCATTTTGCAAAATTACCAGCATGGTATACACACAGGAAAGAAACAGGATGAAGTGTAACAGGAAGTTCCGTTGAGGTCAAGCGCCTTGATAGAAGAAACACGTATCCCTACGTAGGAAGAATTATTTTTTTCTTTTTCGATTTAAAACCACCCACACAAACAAAGATGCCGACCGGAACGATCGAAAGACAGAAAACCTCCTCCCAATCTGGGTGACGCCGGGCAAATGCAGGAAAAAAAAACAAACAAAGTCTAGGGAAACGGAATCGGGGGTCCCTTGGTTTATTGGTGGCCGGGCGGCCACAAAAATGAAAAGCAAGAAAAGGCGAAAGCTAAAGAAAGCGAAGGAAAAAGAAAAGAGAAAAAAAGAAAAAAGGAGGAGAGGAAGAGAGGATATAGTGTCTCCCAGGAATCTACAGATGCTACACCGTCGACTTGGGCATGACATGGTCTTCCTTAAAGATCAGCAGAGCCAGGCGGTGGCGCACAAACAGGCCGAACAGGCCGCTGGCAAGCTGCAGGCCGGTGACCTCCCAGGCCAGCTGGGACTCCTTCATGGGCCCGCGGATGACAAGCCACAGGTTGAGCAGGGTGAAGTTGGAGGTGTGGACGAAGCGGCCGTCGGCGTCGGTGACGACGTGCAGGAGGTGCAGGCGGGCGAGCAGGTGCAGGGCGCGGGCGATGAGCGGGTGCGGCTGGCGGTCGACGGGCCAGTCGGTGAGGCTGGGCTCGAGCAGGCCGGAGCGGGCGTTGAAGCGCGGGAGGCGGTGGCGCGGGCACGGCACGAGGCCGAAGATCTGCGGGGCGGAGTAGGCGAAGTTGAACAGCTGGGGCACGAGCAGCAGGCCGAGCGTCTTGCTGAAGTGGCCGAGGATGCCGACGACGGCGAACACCATGCCGGAGAAGTAGCAGTAGGTGTCGCCGACGAAGACGCGCGCCGGGTACCAGTTGTGGATGAGCAGGGCGAGCGACACGCCGAGCCACGGCAGCAGCAGGTACATGGAGAACAGGTGCGAGTCGAGGGCGGGGTGCGGGTAGGGGTTGGCGAGGTACAGCATGTCGTTGACCACGAGCAGCGCGGCCACCACGACGCACTGCGACACCTCGATGCCGTTGATGCCGGCGAGCATGTTGATGCTCTGCGGGCAGAACATGGCGATGCAGGCCATGTAGGCGTAGTACAGCCAGCCGAGGTCGAACAGCTCGCCCAGGTACGGCTGCAGCGGGATGGGGATGACGACCGACGTGACGTCGAAGTCGACAAAGTACACGACGAGGATGGGGATGGAGGCCAGGCCGGGGATCCACCACTTGTGGCGCCAGCGGATGTCGAAGAGGTCGTCGGCGACGCCGAGCATGGCGATGACCTGCAGCGAGATGATGGCCGACAGGTACGACGCGAGCTTGGAGTGCGGGAACCTGTGCAGCAGGCGGCCCTGCTGCACGTGGTCGACGTGCAGCACCACGTCGCGGTTGCCGCCGCCGCTGGTGGCGGCCACGATGTCCTTGAAGAACGGGAACGGGATGAAGGCGATGATCACGAGCAGGTAGATGGCCGCGCACACCGCGCCCATGCACTCGGGGATCTCCGGGCGGTGCGGCTTGCACAGGTCGCGGCCCCTGAAGCCGGCGGCCATGAAGGTCGGCCCCAGCCAGCGGATCATGCAGAAGCAGAGCGCGAACGCCAGGCAGCTCATAGCCAGCGAGGCGAGCAGCGGCTCTCCTTCGCCGCGCAGCGTGTTGACCAGCACCGAGACCGCGGCCGACGAGAGCGCCAGCAGCCAGATGGTCTCGTACCGCGAGAGGGAGGTTGAGACGGCCATTGTGGTATAGCCGGGGTTTCCAGGGGGGTTTGCGAACCCTGGCTTTGGGGACGGGGACGGGGACGGGGACCGAGGAGGGGTTGTCGGGTCTTAGGAGGTTCGTTGGCTTCGGGGTCTAGGTCTCACCGGGGTTCGGTTGGGAGAGGCGGGTGGATCGTTCGCTTGTCTGGTGTCCCTTCAATTGAATAGCATTAGCTGGAGATCCATGAAATAAGTGGGATGATATACGTACCACCAAGTCAAGGAGGAAGAGACTGGAAAGTTCCTAGGAGAAAGGAAGGCAAACGAGTGGAGGATGAAGAGAGTTGGAGGAGGAAGATTTCAAGGAAGCCGTAAAGAAATTTGATCTTAGGGAAAGAAAATACACATTTGATAAAGAGCCTGCTAAAAGAGTGACACCCATCTTGGGTGGCCTATAGGGGAAAGAAAAACAAAACACGAAACATTGGGATCTAGGATGTGAGGTGCCGGTTCAGGAAACATGTGAAGCTGTGATAGTTGAAGTTTATTGAGTACGTGTTAAGAGCTTCAATGCTAAGTACTTACTGTGTGTGTTGGACATATAAGTGGTACATGTTGTGTTCAAGCTAGATTCAATTGGTCTGGAGCTATTCGGCTAGTTTCCGGCTAAACTTGGGCTGGGCCGTTCTAGGGTCTAACCCTACTGTCATCAGTCTTTGATGATCTCGGCCTTCAAGCACGATTTTTCGCCTCATGTGCGGCCACCAATGGCACGAGGGGTCAACGAGTGCCAACTAGAACAG
Organism: Knoxdaviesia proteae; assembly: GCA_001510565.1. NCBI lineage: Eukaryota > Fungi > Ascomycota > Sordariomycetes > Microascales > Gondwanamycetaceae > Knoxdaviesia > Knoxdaviesia proteae. The sequence continues at coordinate 310,930 of LNGL01000033.1, forward strand.
TTCACGGCCCAGCCAAAGAAAATCATACATGACCGACGCCAGCCGGGGCCTTCTTACGAGCACGAAGGACGGTTATTGCCGACAGACACAATACTCGCCTGCGCCATCCCCGAGAGAACATACGGGCTGTCAGCTAGGGTTGGACCCGAGTGAATGCAAGGGAGAACAAAGTTGCATCAGGCTCGAGCGTTTTTTTTCTTCAGTCGCTTAACAAACGATGAAGAAGGGACGAGACGAAGAATGAGGGCCTGGGAAAAGCCCGATGTGACGTCACCCCGACTCCCCTGGGTCCACACGGACTTTCAGCCGTGTTGGAGAGATCCTGAGATTCCCTTTCAGGAACAGGAACCGCCAAAAAACTGATGATGCTGGTGATGACGGTAACAGATCGCGAGCTCGACCGGGGATGATTATCGGTCTTTCTTTTGGGGCGGGGGAAGTCGCCAAGACGGCCACCGGTGCCAAGTCCGGCGGGGTCGGGGTGGGTCCCGGGAAAGCACCGGAGGTCTGACCATATCACTCTTTTCCCCTTCGACATGTTTGCTTCCGCCCTCCCCTCAGAGGACAGTCCCGCCAACACAAGATATATATTATACATGTTACAACCCGGAATCTAGCCAGCATCAGCAGCTCCAAGATAGCCTATGCACACCGTATCGTGGTCTGATCAGACTTTTGACAGCCCCGCTGTTAGTGTAAGTTGAGTGTTTGAGTGTCACACGTCCTGCCCCGGACACGAGGTTGACAAGCTGGGGTTTGATCCTCTTCTCTCTCCCTCTCGTCTTTTCGTAGAAAGAGAGACAGAAGCAAGAATGAGAGAGGAAACAAGATCAAGAGTGGACTAATCGTGACCCAATCTTTTTTTCATTTTTTACGGGGAGATGGGTGGTTTCCCCCGTAAATGTCTGGTGGATGTCACGCCGGTCGGCGGAGGCAAGATTCCAGCGAAACGCGGCGCTGAGCGACCGCTGGCGCGCCGGCGCATGTCCCAGAGTCTGGGGCTGGGCTGGGCCGGGGGCTTTTCTGTTTCTGTATGGCTCACATCTGGCGGTATCTCCAATCTCACGGCGTCTTCGTTTGAGTTGAAGAGAGAGGGTTCTCACACGTAAATTCCATCTTCCATCTCCAAGTGAAGGTCAATTAATCACGGCTTCACCGCCTCGGTGCCATCATTAGTACCCTCTCCCAAGCTCCTCCTCGTTACTGTATCAGTTTTGTTCTCTGTCCATTGACCCCATAAGCCAGCCAGGTGCGAATCTAGCCGTCCTAGCCCAGCATCCATCACAGGCAAAGAAGCGAAGAAAACACTCAAGAGGGCCTTGCCTCACGATCCTCCAGAAAAGCAAGAACAGCAAAACGCCCATGATCCCAGATCCCTCTCAAGCAGTTACCCGTAGAACAAGAAACAAAAAGAACAACAGAGGCCAGCAAGAAAATAGAAAGAAAAGAAAGAAGAGAAAAAAAAAACCACTAAAGGCACTCACACCAGATCCCACTTCCACAGCCCGTTGAACTGGTACTTGCGCTTCCAGTTGTTCGTCAGGTAGTCGTGGCGCGTCATCATCGGCCCGTCGGTAAACACCGCCACCATCACCGACACCTTGCCGCCCGGCTTGCCCAGCCTGCCGGCCGGCGTGTCGAGCCACCAGCGGTACCCGTCCGACTCCATCAGCAGGTAGTCGCTCTGGCCGCTGCCGTCGCCCTTGTCGACAATCACCACGAGCGCCCACGCCGCGTCGCGCGCGCGGCTGGCCGGCGGCACGTGGGGACACACGGCCCGCACCTCCAGGTGCACGGGGGCGTGCGCCGCGGGGCCGGACACCGGCAGGCAGAGCGGCGCGGGCACGATGCTGGTGCGCGACAGCTTTAGCTCGTCGAACGCGCCGAAGATGAAGGCGCCGGTCTCGCCGGCCGGGCCCAGGTAGTACTCGTCCCACGAGAGCACGCGGCCGTCGGGGCGGAAGAAGTGGCGCGGGTTTTCGGGGAAGTGGGTCAGGCCGAACACGTCGTTCGGCGCGGTGAACTCCCACGGCTTGAAGGCGCGCGTGTATCCCGAGTCGCCCGACACGTTGCCGGCGCCCCAGCACGCGTCCAGCAGCTTCCACTGGCCGCCGTCGATGCGGACGGCGTTCCACGCGTGGCCGGTGGCGCTCTTGGGCGGCGGCCGCTCGCCCTTCTTCAGCGCCTGGAAGCCGAAGCCCTTGCCGTGGCCGGCCACCATCAGCACCTCCAGGCCGGCGCGCTTGGCCAGCATCTCGTAGCAGCCCGCGTAGCCGGCACACACACCCTTGCCCTCGAAGATGACGTCTTCGGCGGTGACGTGGCGGATGTTGCCGCTGAAGAAGGCGCCGCAGTCGTACTCGACGTTGTAGTGCATCCACGTGAAGATGGCCCGCGCCTTGTCGGTGTGCGACGGGAACGGGTCGCAGAGGTTGCGGGCCAGGTATCCGACCGGGTCGTTGCGGGGGACGGACTGTCGGGGGTACAGCGCGGCGACGCGGTCGGGCTCGGAGAAGTCTCTGCAGTACAGACAGTTCGACAGCTTGTCGGCTTCGGCCTTGACGGCGGATCGCTCGAGATCCGCATCGGTCGGGCGGGTGGACATGGGGATGGGCGGCGGCGTGTCGTCGTGGGGAGCAGGCGTAGGCGCGGGACCATGGCTGTGGGCGCCGGGTGTCGTCGAGTTCGGAGATGCTTTATTATTGATGCCACTGAGCGATGGCATCTGGTGCCACTGGCCGGGCGGTGGGGGAAGACGGCGGGTCTGCGGAAGCGGGGGTGGCACCTCAGTGGAGTACTCAGATCGCAGGTTGGGTCTCGAGGGTCGTCGCGGGGGGAGAGACGGCTTCGGCGGCTCCACGGGGTCGTTCTGGCGAACCTGCGAGCTGGCTCTCTGGGCCGGGCGTGTGGGCAAAGCCGGCCGCGACGGCAGCGGCGGTTGCTTGGGGGCAGTGGACGCGCGTACGAGTGCCGTCGACGCGGCCTCGGCCTCTCTGGCGGCAGCGGCAGCGGCAGCAGCAGCCGCCTCGCCATCGGCAGCCTCCTTGGCCTTGGCCTCCAGCTCTCTCCTGGTGGGAGGTAGCGGCGGCAGCGCCGCGGCGTTGTAGGCGGGCGGCAGTTTGCGGGAGGCCTGGGTGTCGACAGAGGTGGTGCTGGTGGCGATGGAGTTCCGGCCCACCGACAGGGTCGACACGTACGACACATCCGACGAGGCGGAGCCGCGTCGGCCGCTGGACGTCGGCAGCGGCGGGGGAAGGGTGCTGGTGCGGCGGGCGCCAAAGGCCGGCGACACGGCGTTGTTGCTGGTGCCGGAGCTAGAGGTGCGCGACGGGAGTGGGGGTGGGGCAGCTCGCTCCGGGCCCGGCGAGGGCGCGGGGGTGGTATCGCGGCGGGGCAGCGGCGGGGGTTGGTGGGCGGCAGCCACCACCGACACGGTGGGCGGGGGCAGACGGCCGGGGCGGGTGGTGATCACGGTGGTGGTGGTGGTGGTGGTGGCAGCGGCGGTGGGCGGCGGTGGGGGAGGGGGCCGTTTCCCGGCGATGGCGGCGGGTTTCGGCCTCGGCTCCGGGGCGGCAGACGAGAAGTTTTTCTGCTTGTTCAGGGCGGCGATGCGCTCGGCCAGCGAGTTGAACTGCGGTTCTTCGACTTCGCCTCCCATTGTGGCGCGGGTGGTGGAAGAGAGGGTGGGGGATACGAGGAGGGAGAGAGAAAACGAAATTAAAATAAAATAAAAATAAAAATAAAATAGAGTTGAATTAAGTAAAAAGACCACGAGAAGAAGAGAGATCGGGAAGTTCAAAGCCAAAGATAACCGAAAGAGAGAAGAAAAAGAAGAAAGGTCCAGATAAATCGCCCAGAGGCAGTGATCCAATCCGGCGGCAGACACCTTTTTGTCTCTTTCTCTCTGTCGGGTTATCGGTCTGGACACACAAAGCACGTGTGTCACAGTGGTGGAAGCCAAGCGAGGGGGACGGAAGAGGCTGAATCGGAGGACTCTGTGCAGATGGATGGAGAGAACGAAGGTTCCCGGTCGCAAGGCAGACCGACGGCAAAAAAACAGCGGGACGGACTATCGCGAAGCCGCGAGACGAGACGAGACGAGACGACGACGACAGAATGATGTGACTACACGGTTTTTGAGTCTAGGAAAAGCGAGCGGACGTGAGTGAGAGTATGAGTGAGTGAGTGAGCGAGTGAGTGAGTGAGTGAATGAGTGGTGTGCGTATGTGTGTCCTAGAAAGGATGCAAAGCACTCGTCCGATGAAGAATAAAAAAGAGGGAAGAAACAGAAGTCCCAAGCCGCCACTGCTGGAATAGGGAACGAGGCGTCAAAACGTGGCTGTGCGGAATGCTGGAGGGAAGGAGCGATCAACTCAAGCGACCCCAGGAGATTGGAAGGAAGTAAACCGGCGAAGGAGGCGGTCTATTTGAAGGAAAGGCAATCGCGTTAATATACATGCAGTTCGATGCAACCGATGCATAGCGAACAGGCAGCAAACGGCCTCTGTGGAGTGGCACACGTTGGCGATGGATGATGCGCCAGCGAGGTGACCGCCAGAGTGGGCATTTCTGTACCGCTGCTCACTGGGCCCTGTGGCCACAGAAATGCCGGACGGCAGAAATCCCCGCTGGGGGAACCGACAAGAGACAGAGAAAAGCCAAGACGACGTGCATGCACCCTGTGGGTGTTTGCTCCTTGTCCAACCACCACTCCCCGGCTGCGACGGCATGCAGAAACACTGCCAGCCGGTGGTAATCGATTAGGGCCCTGTATGATGGAAGAACACCGCCGCCCGCGGGAGCGACGTCTCGAAACACCGCGCTGAACAAACACACCACACCCGGCATACGTCCACGTAACCGTGTCACGCCCAGGTCTCGCTGATTAAGCCTTCTGTTAGGGTTGGGGTTTCTGTCCAAACGCGCAACTATCACAGCCTACGGCTTCAATCTCCTTGAACACCATTCACCAAATAGGTCTCACACGAGCCAAATCTAGAATGATAAGAGATCAAATCCATTCCCGTCGGTGTCAGGTTGAGAAGAAAAAACGCAGCTTAAACTAAAATGAAAAGCAAGCAGGAAAGTATAAAAACCCCCTAGGACTTTGGTGTCACCGAACCCAAACCGGGACCGTCTCTCCCTTGTCTCGATTAACACGAAGAACACAGATCCTCCGGCTTCTATCCCCACCACCCCTCCACAGTATCACGCCGACGAACGAATATGTACTGAAACAGAGACCATCCACGGTTGAGCAAAAAGGGACGAAATAAAAATGAAAAGGACAGAATCGGGCCTGAGTTTACTGATGAAAAACGGAACGGAACGAAGAACATAAAAAGAAAAGGAGTAAACTAATTAGACCTAAGTTATCTATCTCTCCTCCACGTACACATAAGATCCAGCTTTCTGGATCAACCCAATGCCATCGTTTTGCTCATCAAAGAGGGAAAAAAAGGGAGTTAAAAAGGGGCAAGCCCGCCGATAGAAAAAAAAAACAGGAAGCGAGCCAGGGAGTTTTTATGGAACCGAAAAAAAAAGTACACCGAGGGAATCGTGAAGCATGAAGAGAGAAGACGAAAGGAAAAAGAAGAAGAATCGTAGGACGAAAACGGGGAGAGGTGGTAAGGTTATTTTTGTTGCGACCGAATGCTGGGACTGCATTTAGTCAACCTCCTCCATGGCGCTGTCGCCAGTCTCGACGGCCGGGGCCGAGGTGGAGGCAGCAGCAGCGGGGGCCTCGTCCTCCTCATCGATGTTGAGGCCAACCTGCACGAGCTTGTGGATGCGCTCGGCAAAGCTGGCCGGCTCATCAATGGTGAAGCCGGAAACCAGCAGCGAAGTCTCGTACAGCAGCTGCACAATCGACTTGACGTTGCGGTCGTTCTCTCCATCCGACTCGACCTTGTTCTTCAGCTCCTTGATGATCACCGACTTGGGCGAGATCTCAAACGTCTTCTTCGACGACATGTACGACGACATCGACGTATCGCGGAGGGCCTGCGCCTTCATGATACGCTCCATGTTGGCCGACCAGCCGAACTGGCCGGTGCGAATGGCGCAAGGGGCACCAACCAGCTTGTGGCTGACCACAACCTTCTCGACCTTGTCGCCGAGAATGTTCTTCAGCGACTTGGCAAGGCCCTCGTACTCCTTCTCCTCGGCCTCGCGAGCGGCCTTCTCCTCGTCGGTCTCCTCGAGCTCAAAGTCCTTGGTGATGTCGACCAGCTTCTTGCTCTCAAACTCCTTGAGCTGGGTCATGGCGTACTCGTCAATCGGGTCAACCAGGAAGAGGACCTCGAAGCCCTTCTCCTTGAGCGAGTCAAGGAAGGGCGACTTGGTCACAGCCTTGATCGACTCACCAGTGATGTAGTAGATGTTCTTCTGATGCTCAGGCATGCGGGTGACGTAGTCGGAGAGCGAGGTCATCTCGTCGCCCGACTTGGTCGAGTTGTAGCGCAGCAGCTTGGCGAGCTGGCCACGGTTCTGGGCATCCTCGTGGATACCGAGCTTGATATTCTTGGAGAAGGCGCTGTAGAACTTGTCAAAGTTCTCCTTGTCCTCGGCAATCTCGGCGAACAGCTCGAGAGACTTCTTGACAATGTTCTTCTTGATGACCTTCATGATCTTGTTCTGCTGCAGAGTCTCACGCGACAGGTTGAGCGGGAGATCCTCCGAGTCGACGACTCCCTTGATGAAGCTGAGCCACTCGGGCACCAGGTCGGTGGCATCGTCGGTGATGAAGACGCGGCGCACGTACAGCTTGATGTTGTTCTTGGTCTTCTTGGTCTCGAACAGGTCAAAGGGAGCGCGCTTGGGCACAAAGAGGATGGCGCGGAACTCGAGCTGACCCTCGACCGAGAAGTGCTTGACGGCAAGGTGGTCCTCCCAGTCGTTGGACAGCGACTTGTAGAACGACGCATACTCCTCCTGGGTGATGTCCTGGGGGTTGCGGGTCCAGATGGGCTTCTGCTTGTTGAGCTCCTGCTCCTCAATGGTGGTCTCCTTGACCTTCTTGGTCTTCTTGGGCTTCTCCTTGTCCTCCTCGTCGTCGTCGTCGACCTCCTCGATCTTGGGCTTCTTGTCGTCCGACTCGTCAACCTCCTCGGCGTCCTCATCGGGCACCTCCTTCTCCTCCTCCTTCTTAACGTGGAGGTAGATGGGGTACGAGATGAACTCCGAGTGCTTCTTGATAACCTCCTTGATCTTGGCCTCGTTGAGGTACTCGGTCTGCTCGTCTTTGAGGTGGAGGATGATCTTGGTACCGCGCTTCAGCTGCTCACCCTCGGTGTCCTGGGTGATGTTGAAGGTGCCGCCAGCGCTGGACTCCCAGATGTACTGCTCGTCATCGTTGTGCTTGGACACGACGGTGACCTTGTCGGCCACGAGGTAGGCCGAGTAGAAACCAACACCGAACTGGCCAATCATGGAGACATCAGCGCCGGCGGTGAGGGCCTCCATGAACTGCTTGGTGCCGGAGCGGGCAATGGTACCAAGGTTGTTGACGAGGTCCTGGAAAACGTTAGAAAATGACCTAAGAAAAGAGCGAAAGAAAATCCGCCCCAGCGGAGGAGAAATGTGTGGAAGGAGGGAATGTACTTACAGCCTTGGTGAAACCAATACCGGTGTCCTGGATGGTCAGGGTCTTGTTGTCCTTGTCGGGGATGATGTCGATGCGGAGGTCCTTGCCAGAGTCGAGCTGGCTAGGGTCCGACAGGGACTGGTAGCGGATCTTGTCGAGGGCATCGGAGGCATTCGACACCAATTCTCTGAGGAAGATCTCCTTGTTCGAGTAGACGGTGTTGATGATCAGCGAAAGAAGCTGAGAGATCTCAGCCTGGAACTCGAAGGTCTCCGACATTTTCGAGACGGTCTGTGGAATGTGGAATCTGATGACTGCTGTTAGTTGAATGGTTCAAGAGATAGCAAGGTGGAAGGGAGAAAGGAGGTGTGCGTTTGAGAGGATGGAAGGGAAGAAAAGAGAGAAAACGTGGGAGGAAGAAAAAAAAGAACAGAATCAAAATATAGAGGAAGAAAACAAGAGGCCAGCAAAAACATCAGGTCATATGATTCATCAACAAACGGTGATGTTGTCTTTTTTTTTTTTGTTTTTTTTTTTTTTGGCGGTCTCATCAAATCATGCATGGAGGGGTAGCAACCACACACATTGACAAGGCAGCAACAACAACACCGAGAGCTGTGACGAATGAAATATGCCAGGCAATTGAATGTGTCTCTAGCTGGAGGAAGCCTCAATGATCCCAATTGAGGAAATTGAAGCTTCCAGCATCATGAGAAATTGATGAAAGTGTTGGGTCGGAGGGGGGAAAACACAAGAGGAGAGGAACGGTGAGGACTTACATGAAGGGGTTGGGTGTGGGATGCGGGATGACGCTGTTGCTAAGAACAGAAGAGTTTGGGGAGAAAAGAGGAAGAAGAAAAAATGTGTGAGTGTGTGAGAGAAGAAGATGAAGGAAGAGAAAAAGAATGAAGAGGAGAAAAAAAAGTGAAGATGTTAGGAAATGTTGATGTTGGGAGAGAAAAGGAAGGAACTCGTCTTCTTAAAGGGCTGGACCTTCCACATGTTTCTTTCACAAAAAAATAGTTTTTTTTTGGTATAGCAGAAGGCTTTTTTAGTGAACAAGGCCCCAGGTCAGAGAAGGAGCAAAAGAGATTCCATGAGATTCCATCATGTAAAGCTTCCAACAGATTCTCTCCCTCTCCTGCTGGGCTGTCAAAACGGCAAGAGCGAACGGCCCCCGGAGCGACGGGGGTGTGTGATTGGCTGGATTTGTCATGCTAGCAGATGGTACTTGGATGGCTGGGTGATGGGAGAACAGCCCCGTGAGGGGGGACCAGGGGGCGACTTGGGTCGGCTATAGTGAGGGTGCGGTGAGCAGAAGTACTCTTTGGGTACAGCAGATGTACCCATGAGTGCAGGTCTGTGTTTTGCCAGTTAGGCATGATTGAGCGTGCAGCCTTAGGCAGGCGCCCGGGTGTCTTTTTGCTGGTGATATTACTGGTTGCACTATATATACTATATATGTGTTTGGCACAGCTGGTGGCCAGGAGGCCAGTTAGGAGAGTACTGTACTGTATCGACTGCCCTGAATTGCAGTCCATTTACAGGGCACAGGTACGAAACTGCTGCGAATGTGAACTTTGCAGACCACCGGGTCAATTCCGGGTAATTCGGGTCAAGGCTTCACAGTCACAAATATCTTCAACTCAGAGCCAACTCTCAATATCCGAGTGACAGTTGCCTCTTCCGGGGCGAGTCTGCATCAGAGACGCACACCGAGAACGAGGGAGACAGGATACAGCGGGATATTGGGGGACTCTTTTTCACCATGGTCGGTCCAGGGTCTGAACCGCCGAAACTTCGAGACATTTCCCCCCTCTGTGTTCCGTGCCGCCCAGGGAGGGGTCCGGATGTTTGCTTTCTTTTTTGCTTATTTTCAATGGCCCGGTTTACATCTCGAAATTTCCATGCAACATCGCCACTGTTGCCCCCCCAAACGCGGAGACCAGGAGAAAAAGAAAGGATTCAACGCGGACCCCACCGCCGGCCGAACTGGGCTGGAGCCAAAGAAGCCCGTCGATATCTTTGGTGGTTTTCTCCCTCTTTAGCAAACTGAGCTGCTCAGCCAACAAACAGCCCTGTACTCTTTCACAGCTTGTCGTTTTATCGTCCCTTTTTAGATGTGGACGTTGCGCATGGACCAGCTGGGAATGTGATGGAAGCAGGACGTCCGTGTGGTCCGGCGTGGTCCCTTGTCTTGCCAGTGTCAGAAGAGTCCGTTTGGGTGTCCTGCATCTTGTAGCTGTAAGTCGCACCACAGACAAACATGGACACAAACAGACAGACGTAAACGCGGGAAATGAAAAGGGAAAGACAGGCAGGCTGTGGTTTGCCGCTCGCTAACTGGATATCTTGCATATTACTGACTGCATCCCGGTGTTTGTCGAGAGCCTCATCTGCCAATTTTAGGGTCGTTGGTTTAGCCCTGGCCCGGCTGCATCCGCTTTGTTGGAATTGATGTGCTGTGGAAGGTTCTAGAGGATACAAGAGGGCCTCCACCACTTTGGGAAATAAGGGGGGGGCTGAATTATGGGGGAATATCCAGGTTGACGTCCTGGGAACTGAATCATGAAGCCGATCATAAAAGTTTTGTTCCATGAATGCAAGGGACGGAGATACACTGATTCAGGGTGCGTGACTCTGATTTAAGACAGAACCCTAACCCTTAGACGCCATCCACGTTTAGGGTCTCAATATACATCACGTGACACTTTCACATGCTGATCTGTCTACTACTCACAAGTGAAAGTAACATCGTCACCTCACAATCTGTCTTGTTTTCTCTGTTCCCACCCACCTAACTCAACCACACATATATTGTGCAGGCAACCTTGATTCTTTACGACATATCCACATTCTCTCTTCCAAGTTTCTCGGATCTGGCGAACATCCATCCCACCTGGTCCGCCCAATTCCGGTTGCCGCGTTTGAACGCCACTGCAAACGAGGCGTTTGATAGAGCTTAGCCCTCGTGTTGCTGAGACAGGAGGACGTGGCAGCCTTGAGGCGAGTTTCTCTTCTTCTGCTTCTGCCTTGTGAAGCATCTGCACCATGGAGAAGTACAGCCAGTTCCGGGACAAAGGTACGTACTGCTCCGCCCCCCCCCGATACTGCTCTCCGCCCCGCCCCCTCTCTTACCCGGCCCCCGATTCTAGGTTCCGGCGTGTCCCCGTTCCTCCCCACCACGACGCCGGCCACCTTCATGTCCCGGCTGGTGCAAACGACCCTCGTCTGCCTCCGGCTGCCGTTCTTCCTCAGCTACGCCGCCGCCTACTTCCTCCTGCTGCAGCTCGTCCCGCTGCCGGCCGCCGCGCGTAAGCTGCTGCGCTGGGGGCTGATGGCGATTCCGGGCATCTGGTGGGTCGACCTGCAGATTGACGGCGTGCGGCGCGGCACGCTTGCCGAGCAGCCGGCGTCGCGCGTGCCGCACGGCGGCTGCGTGATCGCCGCGAACGCCACGTCGCCGATCGACGCGCTGTACCTCGCCGCGGTGTTCGACCCGGTGTTCAC
>LNGL01000033.1:325383-338348 GCA_001510565.1 Knoxdaviesia proteae
TTTTTTTTTTTTTTTTTTTTTTTCCTGACCGGGATTGGTGTCCGGAATCGGCCCTAGAATAGCACCCGGCGCTAGCCAAAAGTCGCCAATATCCGCCTCGAAGTGGTAATAGAGCAGGTGCCAAAGTGCGACTTTAGCACCCGGTAGTAAGGCCAGCCAATCAGCGCCGTGATAGTATTAAGCAGGATGCAATTGGCAGATCGGACCGGCGTCCAAGGCCGTCCGAGATTTGCAGGATTTATCGAGGATTCCAGGGCCAAGCTGGGACCCGGACTCCGAGGACTGTTGATTTTGATTGCAACAGGATGCTCACGAGCTTCAGACATGCTCCCATTGGAACCTGTGCCTCATAAGCTGCCATGTTCAGGCGTTTGTGTTGACGGGCTTGGCGGGCCACTTTCGCGTGCTGCAGCTGACGGCAGCTGCCAGATCCCCGGAATCTTGTTGCCCGGACAACGTCGTATTAACGACGACAACTATCACGGGCTTCACATCTGTTGCCGAGTGATATATCACATGTGTCCGGAAGTGAACAAAACATTTCTTCAATCTCTGTTCTCAGTAAACAGACTGGACATGAACGTATCCAACTTCGTCAGAATCCAATACCAGCACGCCCAAACTCCAAGAAACAAGTAGCCAGACGCCAATGAGGATGAAAAAGACAACAATGGACACAGAAGACAGTGACTTCAGAAAAGAAAAAGAACAACAGCATGGATATGAACACAAACAAAACAATAGTTGACGAGAAACGAAAACACCAACATAAAGCTGGCGAAAAAAGAGCAGTTGACTCCCCCAAAAGAGACCGACACCTCTCCATCAGAGGCAAGGCTGCCGACCAAAGACCGAAGGAAGAAGAAGAAGAGAAAGAGCCGACAAGAACAGGGAATTAGCACTCGTATCACATTATCCATTACATTATCAGACGGCCGAAGATTGCCGAGACATCAGGACCGCGGAGAAGCTCGTGACTCTCCAAGCTGGGGGACACGCCGCGAACGGAACGACGCCGTGATGCCCCGCTGAAGAACACCGCGCCGTTAGAGGTCTAGCTTCTCCGTCCGGTCCTTGATCTTCTTCGTGGCCTTCGCCGTGCCGATATGGGTATTGTGCACCTACACGCAAGTCCCGAGTTAGTAGACACTCGACTAAAAAGAGAAAGAGAACAGCCAGGCCGACAGACGACGACCAACGTACCTTCGCGGCAAACCGCAGACTCGTCAGCGTCTCCTTCAAGTGCGCCTCCAGCGGGCTGACCATGACAAACATCAGCGTCTTCGAGTTCCCGCCGAGCGAGTACTGCAGCAGGTGCGTCAGCTTGGAGTTGCGGTACGGGATGTGCGCCGACCCGCGGCCCAGCGCATCGATCACGTCGCCGAGACACGCCAGGCTCTTGTTGATGTTCTGCGTCTCCTTCATGCGCTCGCCCTCGGCCTGCGAATGCTTCAGCCGCTCCGACCCCGCCAGGTCGACCAGGTTGAGCGTGCCCTCGCACCGCTCGCCCGTCGCCGAGTTCTCGCCCGTCAGCTTGAGGATGAACACGCTGTGCGACCGCGACGACCGCTCGTTCGCCTTGGTCGCCGCCACGCTGCGGTTGGCCTGCGCCGCCGCCAGCATCGTCGCCACCGCGTCCGCCGAGGTCAGCTCGACCGTCTTGCAGTTGACCACCGTCGTCTGCTTGCGCGCCTCGTCGTGGCGGATCTCCAGCTTCTTCATGCCGGCCTTGGCGTCGTTCGGCACCAGCAGGTCGTTGAGCTCCTCGTTGTACACCTCGACAAAGCTGCCCTCCATCGTGTACTCCCACGACTTCTCGCGCAGCTTGGTGATCGTCTCGTAGATCATGTGGGTGGCGCGCGGAATCATGCCGTCCGTCGACGACATGGTGAAGGTCTTGCCCGACCCGGTTTGGCCGTAGCAGAAAATGCACACGTTGTATCCGTCGAGTGCACTCTGCACAAGCTGTGAAATCTCGCCAAACACATCCTCGTTCTGCACCGACGGCGCGAACACACGGTCGAACTCGAACGGGTAGTCCTTGCGGCTCAGACTTCCCAGGCTGGATCGTTCCTCGGGCCCCAAAATGCCAATCTTGGCCGACGACTTGTCTGCATCCGGGAATGAGATTCCCGCGCCTTCTCCCTCCGACAGATCGAGCACGGGCCGTACACGGCACATGACCCGGATGTTGCCCTTCAGCTCCTGGTACTTGTTGAACAGGATGCGGCGCTCCGTCTCCTCGCGGATCAGCTTCTCTCGCGCCTCCTCAGCAATGCGGTTGGCTTCTTGCAACTTGGCCTCCATAGAGGCAAACGAGTCGCTTTGGGCCTTGTTATCTGATTCCAGGAAGTCAACGTGCGAGCGCAGGGAGCTGCACCGGGCTTCGAGGGCTGTGTTGGCTGCTGACAGTTCAGCAATAGTGGTCTGAAGGCTGGACTTGAGGCCCTGTTCGCGAGCGAGATCCTCTTTGATTCGGCTGATTTGCGCGCGCAAGTCGTCGGCCTCGCGATCCCGCTGCATCATCGCCTGTTCGCGGGTTTGTTGCTCGGAGCCCATCTTGACGCGCATGTCTTCGAGTTCCCGGACTTTGTCGCGGCGCTCGTCGTCGATCTCGGCCATGAAGTGGCGTTTCACCGCGTCGAGTTCTTCCTGGTGGGACTTGCGCATGCGCTCGCTCTCCATGTCGATGGTGCGCTGGAGATCCTCGCGGGCGTGTGCATTTTGGCGAGCTAGATTTTCGGTTTCGTTGCGATGGCGCCATTCGGCTTCTTGGAGCTGGCGTTGTGCCTCCAGCATTTGGTCTCGATACTTGACAACGTCGGCCTGCAGGTCAGTGTTCTGGCTGGCCAGACGGTCACTATCTGATTCCAATCTGGTGACTGTTGTTGGATAGCGATTAGCCTGATGGTCTGCGTTTCAACGTCTCCTATGTACCCTGAATGTCAATCTCAGCCCGGAAAAGGAAGAAAAACTCTTACTGGATGCCTGAAGCAGTTTAATGGTGGACTCCATAGCTGTGCGTTGAGCCGCACTGTCCTCGAACACGGTCTTGATGCTGCTAAATGACTGCTCGATATGAACAAGCCGGTTGTCAAGATCGAAAGCTGCTGTGTGAGATTTGAGGTTAGAATCCTTGGTCAAAAACTTAATCGGACACGGAGACTTGGTTGGAGACATAGCCTCCTTCCTGCAACTATTAAGCACGAATTCCAAGTCTCGTTGACAGGTCTCTATGATAGCAGGCATGGAGGCTATCGGTGTGGCGGGGATGGCCGAGGGAAGTGCAGTGGTAGAAAGCGGCCGGTTTGGCAGTCCCGCTTGGATGCCAGACCGGGGGTCGGGCCGCTTGACAGTCTTGCACGGCCGGGGAACGTGATGGTTGGCCACTGGGCGCAAGGTGACGTTCGCAGACAGGGCGGTGTTCCTGCGGGAGCCGGCCTTGCCTGGGCTCTCGCGAATGGGTTCGGGATCACTAGCCGAACGGAGTTGCGGGGCGGCTGCCGCGTGCTCGCTGATGTGGAACTCGGCAAGGTTATTGCTGATCGAGGACACCTCTTCCTCGGATCGGCTGGTTCGCGAGGATTGATGAGCGCTTGAACTGCGCGCGGCGGGTGGAAGCGCGGATTTAGCGCGGGGGAAACGGAGGCCGCTGGGGCGAGGGAGACCCGTACCAGACTTCTCTTCGGGCTGATCGTCGTTATCGTCGTGGGTGCCATGGCCCATCGCCGTTCCAGGCCGAGCCGATTGTGAGTGGCCGTTGGCCGGACGGTTGAAGTCGTTCGTCGCGTTGTTGGCGTAGGATGTCTTCGGGCGCTCAATGGCTCCGCGCCGCGAATCGGGGCCGTAGCTGGACTTGAATGCGCCGTTGACAGACCGTGCGAGCGACGAGGTGGGCGGGGGAAGTCGTTGAGACGCGTATCGGCCTGGTGGTTTCATCTGGAGCAGTCGACGGGTTTCCCGGGGAGTTAGACGGTCTTGTGCATACATGGTTGGCTTGGAAAGCAGAAGATAAGGTTCGTTGTGTTTCTTACCGCGGTGGCAGCACCAACAAGAGAGGTTCCAGAAATGGCAGACTTTGCCGTTCCCTGGATAGGTGCAGGCTTTGGGTACTCTGCAGCTCTTTCAGATAGAGCCTTTCTCTTGGTGACGGGTTGGGCTGCAGTAGCTGTATCACAGTTAGAGCCTGTAAGTTTCTTTGACTGTATCTTCGTGGCATGGCTGCTATTGTGAAGAGGCATACCAGGCTGGGGTGCTTCACGCTTCATCGCAAGTTTCGAAATTCCTGGAGCTGGTAGCATGGATCGGGCATTGCTCTGAGATTCGTTGAGGTCCTGGAGTTGTCCTTGGGTGGTAGAACGGCCACAGGCGGTGGGAAGACGAGGAATGGCACTCTTGGAGGCCCGGAAGTCCTAGAGAAAGGCAGAGATACTAGACGTTAGTTTTCAGTTATTTGCTATCGTTATCACACATATATAGCCACACAATCTGGTGATATGTGAGCATGAGCTTTGACACGTACGGCAGGGTCGGTATTCTGATCCATTGTGATGATTGCTTTGAGCTGAGGCCGAATGGCTGCACACACAAAGACAGCTGAGCACTGAATGCCACAGCTTGCAGGAAGACGAGAGGCCCAAATTATGAAGACCAGGGGGGGATGAAGAAGGGAGAGAAGAAAAAAGAACGAGACGGATAAGAGATGAAGAAGCGGGCTTGATACTTCTAGAATTATGTTAGGCGTGTGTTTGTGGAGGAGGGAAAAAGTTCACGAGTTGAGTTGATGTGCAAGTCAATGATCTGGAGTATAAGCAGAAAAAATAAGGGTTTATTTTGTATTTGTGGATAATTTTGTTTCCTAATTGGGGTTAGTGCATCGATCGGAGAAAAACATTTGATGCTGTTGCCGGGGGAACCGTTCTGGCTGGGGTGGTGCATGTACCATTGCCGCTAGTTTAGGTGTAAAGGGTACCTGACAGAAACATTTTGCGTTTCTTCAGCGTGGGACGCGATGGGATTTTATAATATTTTGAACATCTCAAGTTGCATTTTGGTCGTACGAGTGGATAAGTCCAGCGCAACTGCGCAAGCTCATATGCTGTAGCTTTGTGTAGGAATGGCCCATGTGCTTGTCATTCTGCCCGGGGACCTTTTGGGGTCTGGAGGATCCGGGGTATAACCCTAACAAACGCTTCTTCGTCGGCTCCGAGTGGTAGGTCATCAAGGAATGTCTATTGCTCTAAATTGGTCGCATCATTCAAACAAAGTATTGTACATGTATATGTATCCCACCAAGTCCTACATATCACAGGTCGGGTTCCTCGTGTTTGGCAATCACCGCCCCGGGCGTCCGGTAGTGTCGCTCCGCATACGTCAACGCCAGCTCCGCCGCGTCCGCATTAACCACCTCCTCGACCTCTCCCAGCACGATGACGTGGTCGCGCACCCGCACGATCCCCGGCTGCGCGTCGGTCGGAGTATCCCGAAGCACGCGGCACTTGATGACCGAGACGATGCCGTCGGCGTGCAGCACGGGCGGCTTGCCGGCCTCGCCCAGATCAGCCGCAAACCCCGGCAGGTCGGCGTCGGCGAACGTGTCGTCGGTGGCCGCGGCGTTGCCGCGCGTGTACCACTCGGCTACGCGTGCGCCAGCGGCCGAGCCGGCGAGGATGTGGATGTTGAAGCGGCGGCTGCTGAGCACGGCGGTCAGCGTGCGGCTCGGCGCTTTGACGTTGAATGTGACAAGGGGCCGCGGGGTGAGGGCGAGCGAGGTGAACGACGACATGGTCATGGCGCGGGGGGAGTGGCCGTCGGGAGAGGTGTGTGTCGAGGTGCAGACTACCACCGAGTGCGTCATTCGGCGCATTAGATGTCGGAGGTCTTCGGAGAGTGCGCCGTGGGATGTTGAGTGTGGCCGAACGGCGCCGGGGTGTGGGAGTAGAGATCGGAAGAGCAGGACTCGGGGACCTGCAACAATGGAGATGTATCGGTTAGAGGCTCCCTTCTGCATAGTTCACCGTAGTCAATGGGGAGCACAACTGTCGTACTGATGCTTGGCCATGCTGCCCAAGCGAGGGACTCGGCCACGGAGCCGGCGGACCGCAGATTTTTCATTGCATATCGATGGCAACCAGTTCCGTCACGACAAAAAGCCAGGAGGGAACACCGTTTGAATGGGAATGTTGGGAGAATCTTCGCTTTCCGGTACCACGGGCGGGATATCTATTGTGCGCAAAGCGGTGATGATTAATGCAAAAAAAAGTCCCTTTAAGATTTTGATCATGTTGCTGGAATTGCTCACCCCGGATCCAGCTAACTAACACACCCACACTTTTCACTTCTGCACACAAAACGCCCCACTTTTGGATCTTTAGCTTCTTCATCTTTTACGTATATATTCATATATATTTCTTTTATATATATATTTCTTTTTATATACTTTGTACACATTTTATAGGACTTACACATCTGGCTTCTCCGTGCCCTGAAAACGGCGGAAACAGGACCAGCCGAAGACATCACAGCTTTAAATCTCTGGGTTGATTGGGCGAGCTTCAACGGTCGGTCTGGCTTTCGCGCCGGCCACACTGCCAAATGGACTGGCAATACTGTCACGAGCGCGGGCCAAATCGAGCTGAGCCTTAGACATAGTTCGCCTTATAGTTTGCCGCCCTTTAGTAGATATCAATAGAAATCGTTTTTTCTAGAAAGACGGTGACTCTGAGGATACCTCGTCGGGGACGGCAGTGATGGGGTCTGCAGGCAGTGAAGGCGGATCTTGAGAATCGTCATCGTCGTCGAACGCGGCTCCGAAGAGGGCCCGCGCTTTGACTAGGTGATACTGCAACGCCAAAATATCCCAACTTGGGAGAAGGCCGGGTGAGCTTGCAACGACGACTACCTGGCGGCCAGAGTGGATGGGCCGGCCGGTAAAGTCATCCACCACGCGGGAGATTCTTGTTGTGGCGAGAATAGAGGGGTGTTCTGGGGTGGCATTGAGCGGGACTCGATGACGGCCAGGCCACTGAGCGTACGGCATCCATTCGACCTGAAGGCGGCGATGGTTCAAGTTCTCGTCGGCAATTGGCTTGAGGGCAAAATAGCCAGCGGCCCAGAGCCGGTGCATATGGGGGCTAAGGTAAACAACGTTTTGGATGGTGTCGATGCATGAGTTTGGCTGTACTAGAAGCTCGCGCCAGCGCTCGGCATCCGACCCGAAGCAGAGGGCTAGTTGCCCAATATCGTCACCGACATCGTCGAGTCTATTTAGAGCCGAGTGAGGGAAGATGTGACATACGTCACAAATCGGGAACTGTGTGATGATGCACGATCCGTCTCGTTGTTCACACTGATAGGTTAGATTTATTTCGTCGAGGTCTCTAGGAACTTAGACATACTGCCTGGCGAACATTGGCATCACGGGGCGCAGAAGCGTTATGGTGCGGTGTCCGGGTCTGTAGGAAAACTACACACGAAGAATATACTAGTCAGTTAGGCCTCGATAGAAGTTTCATAAACAAAAGTCTAGTGCAACCAGTGCAATGCACTTACAGTGTTTGACTGCACGGACGAGGGAGGCCCCGGCATTATATAATTCATTGAAAGCCTGGGTACGGTCCATATCGCGGACGTCGCGGAGCCGCTCGAGCGCCATTACTTGTGCCGCAACCCACGAACATGCCGGAACTACCCGTGGACGTACTTTAGATTCGATTGCATTGAGAAGTTCGGCTCTGACTTCGGCCTCGTGAATGGCGGAAAGATCGTTTCCTAGCGGAGGCCGAGCGGTAAGAAACCGCTCTAGTTGCAGACGGTCATCGGCAGAGGTAGTTATTGCGCCAAGAAAGGTCGCCAGATCCGCCGAAAATGGTGAAGCCATGGTGGAGGGTAGATAGAAGATTAGTGGGAGAAGAAAAAAAGAAGATGGGAAAAGAGGGCAATAAGATTAAAGAGGAAGAAATGAGGTAAGAAAGAAGGAAGAAAAGAGAGAGGAAGAAGTTAGAAGAAAAGGAAGGGAAGGGAAAATAAGGGAAGAGAAGAGAGAGGAAGAGGAGAATAAGAATGATATCAAGAGGGAGGAAAGAAGGGAAGAAGGAAGGAAGATACGATGATAGAGGAAATCATTCAAGAAGGCAGGAAGGGAAGGGAGAGGAAGGGAAAAAAAGGAAGGAAGAGAGGAGGAGAGGAAAATAAGAACAGGAAGAAATGAAGAAGGAAGGAAGAGAAAAGTGAGGCAGAAGTTGCACTATTAAGCTAAAGTCACCCATAGTGCCATTCGCTGACATAATTTCTTCCAAGTCTCAACTTTTCGTGATCTCCAAGGACACCCTTACATGTTGATATCGATCTTGGGGATTGAAAATAGGCGGCCGGCTGGACTGCAGCCAGATTGCGGGGCGGAACCGGGCCGGATCCTTCAAACGCCGGTACTACGAGTCCGGGGAGCCAGCTTCCGTTGGCAAAGACACTGCGCGGCTCGGGGCGGCCGGAACATACTGAGTGGCGGCTCCGTCGTGGCGGCTGGGGCGGCTGTGGGGTCGGGGGCAGTCGCCGGTGGCACTAGCTCTCGCGGGAAGACTCAGCGCTGCCGGGTTGCGCGGCGCCGCGGCGAGTGCGATGTTGTGCAGCATGCCTAGGCCGCCGACCGCCAGCAGGAACCACGTGTGTGCTTGGATGCCGGTGCAGGTGACCAGAAACACCACCCACAGCACGGCGAGCACTGCCATCGCAACCCGCGTCGACTGCATGCTGGGCACTCGACCGCTGGCCATATCCTCCAGGTCTTGGGTGTTTCTAGTGCCACCGCCGCCGCTCTGGACCACCACGACATGCGTGGGGCAGTTGCCGGCCGTCACGGCGATGTCTTTGGCGGGTTTCCGTGTGTGCCACTTCTCCGAACGCCACTGCGGAAGCGAGGCCGATGTGTAGGCTAGCAGCGTGCCCGCCTGGGTGCACACCGCCCAGGAGAGTTGCGGCCACGAGCAGCTGCGCCACGAGCAGCTCCGCCACGAGCAGCTCCGCGTCGCCACATCGGTGCGAGCCCAGATTATTATAGCTACCGTCAAGCGCTTCATCGCCAGCCACTGCTGGTTGGCCGACGGCGGCCAGGGCCTCCCGCCCGACATGTGCATCAAGTTGGTCGTCCACTCGCCGCTGCCCCAGAGAGCGTGGGTGTCCATAATCTCTCTTGTGCAGCCTCTGGAAGCGGCTGTTCAAAGTGGCTGCAACACGGGCTGGACCATGGATCATAGCGGAGGGCCCCTGCTGCTAGAACACCGGCTTCTCTCCAGAGGCTGGTGTCCGCTCGAGGTTCGCCGGAGCTTCAAAAAAATATGATGGGCTCTGGTGAGCAGTACTACATGCCCAAGACCCAGAACCCAGACACCCGCGCTTCCCATGGCGACTGCACTGAGTTCGAGTGCCGGGACCGCAATATCAACGAGGACACGTACCAGCAGCTCTATGCAAGTTGCTGTAGTCAAAAATGCGGCGGGTTCTAGCGTGTAGACCTCGAAACATTGACCCAGATCATCGACGCCGGCGATATCCCGGTGTTCCGGTGGGCCCTGCACAAAAAGAAGCCCGAACTGGCGGGTGTAAAAGTCAACTCCCAGGGGATTGGGGAACCTCCTTTTATGGCAACTTTCCACGTGTAAGTCTCCCCAAGTTACGTAGTTATTCTCCATCGGGCTTATGTACATGTACACCTGGCACATATGGAGCGATGGTCTGGGCAATGCCGACCACAACGCCAGATACGAGTGCCAGCTGGAAGTTCTGCAAAAGTCCGTTGAGCTGGCCGCCACGAATCGCAGGATGCCGCACGGAAGACCATCCCAACGTTCCAGTGGGTGCCCGGAGTGCAGTACTCCATCATGCTGGAAAAGCAACTAGGGTCGCAGACACGCTATATCCAGCCCAGATTCCCGCAGACGAATGGGGAGCATCGTGAGTACTCAGAGAAGGTTTACCTGTCGACCGGGATGACACCAACGGCGATGGATGCAATCGTCGCCAGCGTAGCGACGGCCGAATTTGGGAAGGCTTTGCAGATCCAACACGAATGCGAAGCGATGTTCGAGATTGTTGAATGAACACTCAATGATACTTAACTCGTAGAATGGAGAGCAACTCAGATGAAGATCAACAAGGCGTTTGTGTCGCAAAGACATGTCTACGCCTCAATGTCGCGGTGGCTGATGATGTCGCTGATGATGTGGCTGATGATGTGGCTGATGATGTGGCTGCTGGGGCTAAATATTTCAAGCCAGGCTTATCGATAAGAATCGCTCGAGCGACTGCAGACTTATGGCCCAGAGCAATTTTCCCCTTGGGAAGAAAAAGCCGTGACAGCTTCAGGTTTTTTTTCTTTTTAATCACACGCCGAATACACTCGACCAATTTATCCGCGCTGCAAATTCCCATCTACTCCCAAGTTTGCATATCAATTACACTGTCAATCCGCTCCTCTATCTGGTGCTTTGCGACCTCACCTGCGCCGAACGCGCGCCACGGCCCGACGAACCCGGCTCTTGCCGCCGCCATATCCCCCCGAACCTCCCTCACACACGACGCACACGACCGACGACCAACCGACACAATGCGCTCGCAAGTCTCGCTGCCCCGCAACCCGCTGCTGCAGCAATCGATAACCGCGCTCGCGCGCACGCAACTGGGCGTGAACGGGGCCACGGTCCCGGCGACGGCGGGCGCGGCGACGCAGCAGGTGCGCCACGCGCGGCTGATCCGCCGGCCGCGGCGGCCGTACACGTTCACGCAGCTGGTGCAGATGAGCGACGGCTCGACCTTCAAGGTGCGCACCACGTCGCCGCAGGCGCTGTACCTGTCCGCCAAGGACTCGCAGAACCACCACCTGTGGCAGCCCAGCGACCGCTCGCTGCGCAACCTCGAGCAGGACGAGGCTGGAAAGCTGGCCGCCTTCCGTGGGCGTTACGGAACCGCGTTCGACCTCTCCAGGCCGGCGGAGGATGGCGACGCTGCTGAGGCGGCTGCCGTGCCCGGCGCCGAGCCCATGTCGGATGTGGACTTGGGCGATCTGATCCGTGGCTACGCCATGCCTGATCCCATGCCCGCCGAATCGAAGAAGCCGGACACAGTGCCCTCGAAGCAGGAAAAGAAATAAGCTCGGACTGTTGGGATCTGGTGACCGGCCTTTTATCATGTACGACTAGGTGGATTGAAGTGTGTGGAGGACTATCACCCGGGCCGGGCCACCGAGGCCGGCCTGTCGGCTTCTTGGAGTAGGACATGTACCCTATTTCCAACGTCATTTGAGAAGCTACGGAGTCTAAACACTGAAGCATTCATCACATATACTGTATTTTAAAGTTAATTTCCTTGTACAATCAACATGATCTCTCTTTTTTTTTTTTACTAGAGCTGCAGCATTGCTCATTAAGAAAAAAAAAGAAAAAGACCGAAAACACTGAGATTAGGAAATGATGGAAAGCCAGGCAAGCGAACGATATAACATGGAAACGTAGATACTGGGAATGAGAGGGGATAGCAATACCGAAAAACGAATGAAGCTGTTTACAGAAAGGAAAAGAGAGATACAGATAGCGAAGTTTCACTTAAATGGGGATTATTGATGTGAATTAACATCCTCGCTTCAACGCATTAAGGGGTGGCAGACACTTCAATCCGAATCGTCGTTGATCTTCGCCCGGGCCCGATCGATAGCAGTGTCGCCGTACGGCTTGGCCGCGCTCGGCTCGACCGGGGGTCTGTAGAAGACAGTTTCGTCGTCCTCGGCATCGAGCTGCATCAGAAAGGTCTCCCACTTCTCGATCAACTGAACATGGAAGCACGAAAACGGTTAGACACTTGGCACCACACACGAAGGAAAAGTTGGAACCAAAAACCATGGACGGAAAGCTTACCTCCTTCTGTGCCTCCACGGCACTCTCCAGGAACGTCTCCACACCGCTCTTGAAGTCCTCCACCTTCTCCTTCTCAAAGCGGTCCAGCTCGCTGTGCATCAGCCGGCCAATATCCTCAAACAGCAGCCGGGCCTGGTGGGCCTTGCGCTCGGCATCCGACACCTCGGCGCCAATCTGCGTCAGCCGGTCCTGCTGGCTCTTACCCTGGCGCAGCACCTTCTCCTGCGACGCCTTGCGCTTGGCCAGCTCCGACTCGGCCGTGTGCCACGCGTAGAACGCCTTTTGCCGCTGCGAGAACGACTGCTTGACCGAGCCGATCAAGCGGATGTACTCGTCGATGATGATGCCGAAGGTCAGCATGTCCTGCATTCCCTGGCGCTCGTATACGTCGCGGATCGTCAACTGGAGCTCGGAGAGTGCATCGAGCGGTCCCGACAGCGAGGCCGAGAGCTCTACTGTTGACAGGGCGTGTAGCGAAGCTGAAAAGTCGCTGGCGGCCTCGGCCATGGCCTTGCGCTGCGTCACCATGGCTTCCATCGCCTTCATTAGGGCGCGGAGCTGGTTCTCGAGGGCGTCGAGGTAGATCTTGCGGTCGTGGAACCACTATAAACAGGAAAACGGGGGGCTGTTAGTAAACTATGGGGGAAAAATCAGAGAAAAGAAAGTTAACTCACCTCGTCCTGCTCGACAAACTTGCTCGGCCCACCCACACTCAAGCCAAAGCTTCCAAACACGCCCTTGCTCTCGGGCTGCAGGGGCTCTTTGCGCTCTTTGTGCTTGACGTCGACGGTGAAGGTCTCGCTCTCGAGGAACAGCTTAAGGTCCCCGTCGAGCTGCAGCGTCGGGTGGGCGGCAATCTTGTTGAGCATCTTCTCGAGGGCCGCACGGCGCGACTCGACAAAGTTGGTGTCGAAGCGGTTGAGCGCCTGCTTCTCCGGCGGCGGTGGCACAACAATGCCCGGGTTGTTGCCGTGTAGCGACGTGTACAGCCACAGGAAGTCGCGGTAGCGGCGCTTCACTTCGAACTCGGGTTGTTTGTACGCCTTGGAGGTTGTCTAGAGA
>LNGL01000033.1:338444-380195 GCA_001510565.1 Knoxdaviesia proteae
GGGGGGGGGGGGGGGGGGGGGGGGGGGGGGGGGGGGGGGGGGGGGGGGGGTTAACACGACGACGGTCAATCAGATATAAGAATCAAAAGAAGACCTAGGGGCTGCAGGGAATATCCGGAGTCAATTCATGGATGGGCTAACGTACCTTTGTGCGCACAGAGTACACGATATGCGAGCTAGTCAAATCGCCGACCTTGTGCGGGTCGCCCACCTGGATGTTGAACGTCGGCCGGGCCGCCTGCTCTATGCTGATGCTGGGCTGTGTCGACGGCTGCAACGAGCTCGGCTGCGCAGCCTGGACCGGCGGGGGCACGCGGGGACCCGTGCGGGCAGACAAAGCGTCGTCGTCATCGTCCTCCAGGCCGTGCAGATCCGCCGGCCCGCCCCTCCGCGCGGCCTGCGAAGTTGCCATCGTCGTGCGGACGACCATCTGCTCTTTTAGCGGCGGGATCGGAGGCCCGGCGGGCGATACACCGCCGGCGCTGGCACCAGAATCGTTATCGGGGCCGGCCCCCAGCGGGCCGAGCGGACCGAGCGGATCCTCAACGGCCTGCAGCAGCGTAGGCTGGGCCACCATCCGTCGGGGCCCCGGGCGGGCCGACCGGCTGCCGCCGCCGGTGGTTGTCGGGGTTGAGATGGACGAGGTGGACTTGGCCGACGGTTGTGAATCGGGGGCGCTCGACTGCGAGGACGGCGCGGGTTGGTCGGGAAACGCCTGCGTGGGTGCCGAATCGGCCCACGGCGAAGCTTCGTCGAGATCCATGGCGTGGCTGAGCGAGGGTCGCGATGAGGTCGGGTGATGATAGAAGCGAGCAGCGATCGGGATGCTTGATACGAAAATGAAAGTCGGAGGCTCGGGTCGCGTAAACACACAATCGCAGCACAATCAAGAAGGGAGAGAACGCAGCCACAACAACGTAGCCACACGCAAAACACAAACCCGTGATGATGACGATGCAAGGATTGCGGTGGTTGTAACGTTGAGGAGCAGCTTCGTTCATTTTTTGTCGGAGGCTTTCCCCGAACTGACGTTGACGCTTGGGCAAAGAGGAAATTGCCGCCTGTCACCGCCTTTATGTGTGTGGGTCTGGCGGGTGTCAGCCAATCAGCATCAAGCTCTGCCGGTCCGTGCCAGGTGGTGACGACGTCACTTTAAGAGCTCCCTTTGCATTGGCTTTTGGGGGTGGGGGTGCTGTAAAAAAGCGTAAAAAAAAAGGTTTCAGCGGTCAACTCCAAGTTTTATAGCTATCAACAGCACTGAAGTCCCAAGCCCGCTAAGGTCTATCGCGACAACCACCAAATATCCAACAACACGTTAAACACTATACATACAATACATATCATGAGAAGAAACCAGAATCTTCCGAAGACAAGAAAAAAAAGAAGAAAAAAAGGAAGGAAAAAAAGCCAAGTTAACAACTAAGCTGTGATGGCCGGGTTAAGCCCGGGCCATCCTAAAGAGGGAAATAGAACCCGAATGAAAGGGATAACTCCGCTACTCCCCGACTCCATACCGCCAGCCATCCTTCACCCCTGAACGAAAAAGAAAAGGAAAAGAAGACCCAAGAAAATCGAATGGGTACGCCGGATCACGCCGCCTGAATGGGGGTGAGAGAGAGATGGGGGAGGGGGAATTACGCGGTGGGCTCGAAGCAACCGGCGCAGATCACAAGGTTCATGCGAGTGAAGGAGACCTTCCGGACCGGGGTCTGCTTGGTCTTGAAGACCTTCAGCTGGTCGGCCGTGACCGGAACCTCCTTGGCCTTGCGCCGACCGAACGGGCCGGCAGCGCCAGCAGCGCCCGACGACCCGGCACCACCGCCAGAGCCAGAGGGTGCTCCCGCAGGAGCAGCCGCGTCCGCTTCGTCCTTTCCCGAGGAGGCCGACGTGCCCGCCGCTTGGGCCTGCTGCTGCTGAGACTGGGCGGCAGTGGCCGCAGACGCGCCGTTCGCGCCGGCTGCAGCCTGGCCAGCAGCTCCACTGGCAGGCTTGCCACCAAGGAGAGGCATGTTCACATCCCAGAAGCGGACGCTGCAATCGTTGCCGCCGCTGACCAGCACGGTCGACTCGGAGCCAAAGGCCAGGCTGAGGATGCCGCCGCGGCCGTGGCCACGAGACCGCTTGATGCGAGCGCCAGTCTCCAGGTTCCACCAGATAATGTTGCCGCCCCAGTCGCCGCTGGCAAGAATCTTGCCGTTGGGGGCACACTCAATAGCGGAGATGTACTCGGGGTGGCCCGAGAACACGCGGACGCAATCGCCGGTGGCAACCGACCACATACGGATGGTAAGGTCCGTCTCATCGGACGCGGTGAACACGTAGGTGCCGTTCGGGTGCCAGGCGATTGCTGAAATGCTCGTCTTGTGGCCAACGAGAAGGCGAACGGACGAGACGCGATCCTGAGTCCAGACGCGGGCGGTACCGTCCCAGCCTCCAGTCAGGAAATAGTGGCCCTTGGGGCTCCAGCTCACGCGGGACACCGGGCCCTGGTGTCCCTTGTAGGTGACCAGGCAGCTCCACATTTCCATTGACCAGAGGCGGATGGTGCCATCGGCACCGCAGGAGAGGAGAAATCTCGCCGACGTGCTAGGGGGTGCCGGGGCATCTTTGCCCTCGTCACTAAACGGCTTCCGGTCACTTTTGCTAGCACTATCGGAGAACGAAAGGCCGTAAACAACGCTGCTGTGCCCAATAAGGGTGCGGTTGCTGACCTTGAGGCCCTTCTCGTCGCGGCGCTGCGTCTTGAGCGGCGATCCACTGACGGACCAAACGCGAATTACGCTGTCCATAGTGCCAGTAGCAATGAGTTCATTGTCGGCGGAGAGATCCATGCAGGAAATGCTGTGGAAGCAGAGTAAGAGTTAGATTCCTTCCGATTGAGAGAGAGAGAGAGAGAGAGNNNGGGGGGGGGGGGGGGGGGGGGGACAAGTGAAATAACAGAGGGGCTTGATAAGAAAAGAAGTCATATACCTTCTTTGATCGTTGTGGAATGTGTACATGAGAGCAGTCGGGCCAAAGTTGGGGGTGAGGGTCTCGGAATCCATCTTGAAGCGGTCTCGGTCCTCGATAAGCTTCTGCATTTCAATGACCAGATCGCGAGCGCGAGAAGGGGGGAGAGGCAGGTCGGCGCGCGAGGGGCCATCCGAGCTATCCTCACGCTTGATCTTGCGGTCAAATTCTTCAACGAGGGTGGGCTTTCCCGGGGAAGGAGGGTTGGCCTTGTCCACATCCTCGAGTTCGAGGCGAAGATCCTCACGAAGTTCGGCTTCCATGGGAAGGGCGCCGAGCTTAAGAGGAGCCTGGCTATTGAGGATAGCCTTGTTGTTAATGCCGGCAGCATGGCCGGGGATTCCTTCGTCGCGGTCAATGTCCTCCAGATCTAGGCCGGCACCACGGTTCATAATCGCCTCAAAGCTGAACGGTTCGAGGGGGCCCATGTCGACAGGCTCAATCTCGCAGAAAGTCTGGAGAATGTAGCTAACCTTGGCTCCCCCGTCGTCATGGTGGCGTTCAAGGAAGTGCATCAGAGTTGAGATGACCGCTCGGTTCATCGGGATGCGATACTTGCTCTCCTTGTAGATTTGGCAGGTCCGGTTTTGCTTGATATGTTCAGGAAGCGAAATAGTAGCAAACATCCGCAGATCGGCCTCGTGGTACTTCTCAAAGACCGGAGTCACCTCTTCGAGGAACTTCTTGGCGGCAGAAACGAAATTCTGTTCAAAGAGTTCCATGAACGAATAGACGAACACGGGCCAAACCGTTTTTCCCAGTTCGAACTAAAAGAAAGGATCGGATTAATCCACCGTTAGCCAACAAGCGATGAATGGCCTCTGAAGTTGGCGAATGATGTCAACTCACCTTGTAGATCTCCAGTCCGTTGTCAATCCACTCATTGAGGAGGTGGAAGCCCTTGATGTACTTCGGGGCGCTCAGCTCGGGCGAATCAGCCATGATGGAGATGGGGCGTCCATCAAAGTCAATGTTCTTGGACTCATCCCGGAAAATAAGTTCAGTGCGGCGGTATCCGCGCTTGACCAGATAGTCGATCACCTGGTCAGGATGGTAGAAAGAAGTTAGTACCTTCTCCTCTTCCTTGATGTCTCTCTCCTCTTCCTCGATGTCTCTCTCCTCTTCCTTAATGTCTCTCTCCTCTTCCTTGATGTCTCCCTCCTCTTTCATGATGGCTAAATTCTGAAGATTAAGGCAGCAATAAAGGTGGGAAGAAGTGGTTTGGGAAAGAGAAAAATAAACAGGAAAGTTTGGGGATGAGGAGAAGAGGAAGTGGGCGCAGATAGCAAGTAAAATCCGGCAAAACACGAAATATCTATGGCCCATAAACGGTACTGATTTACCGGGGAAATAGATAAAGGAAGAGAACCAAGGTGATACCTTCTTTAGAACACACGATGGATATGTAGCACATAAGTGCATATGTATAAAAAGAGAGGCTTAGACCATCTAACTTACGATCTGATTAAGGTTCTGATTCGACAAAGAGCCCGGGCTAGAGCCAGAGCCTGCCTGGGCGGCAGTTGTGCCCGGGGTAGAGGTAGCCGGAGGCGGGCCGCCATTGGCACCGCTGCCAGCAGGACCCGGAGCAGCCATACCAAGCTATCCGTAAGGAATTCGGTGAAAGATGAGGGGCAGGGGAAGGGGGGAGGGAAGAAGTCAAGAGGCACGCTAGAAATATGAGATAGAGCGGGTGAGTTCAGGATGAGGGACCATGACGAGAAAAAGAGAGGAAGACGAGATTATCACAAACAGGAAAACTGACGAAGAACTCTTGATGAAGGCCAGATGACCCTACCAAGAGAGCAGGGATGAATGATAGTGAATGCAATGCAGCTTTGAAAGAAGGCAAACAGAAGTGATCGTGAATAATGGAGATGGGAGGGAGAAAATGGTTGTCGTGATGAAAAAGAAAAACACGGTTGAGGTTGACGTGAAGTCAAGTGAAGTCAGGTTAGCTAAGTCCAAAAGCTGGGGTACCAGTCAGATGGGATTCACGTGCCACATCACATGACCTTATTGGCTTGTAGTGCGGGAACTAGGGTTAGGGTTGGTTGCATTTAGTGTCTAAAATAAAATATTAAGAAAAAGGTCAGAGTCCTGAATTTTCTAAGATAACATCCAAGATTCATAAGAAATAAATACACGTCTGGGCACAGAATTATTTACAAATATCAACAGAGGGATAATTTTTAGCATGTTGAATTTGAGGAACATAAAATACATGAGATAACCCTGAGATATCAAGTAGTAAACGACATTGGAGCAGAAAGGAGAGGAGGCAACCTAGAACAACCACAAACGCCACTGGAAGGAAGAGAAAAAAGAGCAGCAAGACAGGCTAGGGACAAAAGAGAAAGATATAAAAGCAACAGTGACGGGATTTTTCCCCTCCCAGAACTAACATCCAACTTAATCACTCTGCCCCCAGCCGTACTGGAGCCCCAGGGTCGCCATCGCCGTGCGCGCCTCGCGGTGCCGCCGCTCGTTCAAGTCGGTGCCGGTGGCCGCGAGGTCGGTCAGGGTGAGGGTGCCGTCGCGGCGATCAGCGATGGCGCGGCGCACGGCGCGCGACCACAGCTGGAACAGCTCGATCTCGCTGAGCGAGACGTAGCGGCGGGCGAAGCCGGTGGAGGCGACGGTGGCGGGGTCGAGCTCGAGGCGCGAGAAGTGCCAGGTGGCGTCGAACACCTCCCAGCGGCGGGTGCACAAGAAGAGCACGGGCCAGGCGACCAGGAACAGCAGCGTCACGTAGAACACGATGCGGATCCAGCGCGTCAGGCGCCACTGGTTGAGGCGCGAGCGGTTGAACACCTCGACGCGCGCGGCGTCGGTGTGGAAGCCGATGGCCACGGTGCCGTGGTAGCCGGTGTCGCGGATCAGCGCGGTGAAGCGCCGCTTGAGGTCGGCTTCGTCGACGCCGGCCACGCTGCGGCGGAGCGTGAACACCTTGAGGCCGGCCGGGCTGGCGCAGAACCGGTGGCACCATTCCAGGAGCGTTGGGGCTGGCGGCGGGGGTGACGGGTCGTAGCCGGCGTTGAGGCGGTCGCTGGACCGGCGGCCGGTGTTGGACTCCAGGTCGATGTCGTCGTCGCGGAAGGCTGACGGTGGCGTGGATGGCGCGTTGAGAGAGCCACCGGCGGGGCGGGCTGGGCTAGATGGGTGGCCGGACGGCTTGTAGCCCGGCTCAACGGTGGGGCGGAACGAGCCCCGGAGCGTGGATTCCCAGCTCTCGGGGACGTGGAGCTCGCGCCACGACTGCAGCGAGGTGAGGTTGCTGTATAGAAACGGGGTGAGGTCCAGCACGATGTTGAAGTCGGTGACGGTCTTGGTTTCCGTCTGGCCGTTGGTGGTGCGGCGCGTTTGCGTGTGGCTGCCCTTGAGCCGCATCATGTAGCGCGGGGGAAACTGGGCCTGGTTCATGAGGAAGTCATGCAGATACTGCGGGTCGCTCTGCAGCCGGTCGTCCATGTAGGCGGTGTCCGAGTTGGACATGGAGTACGGCTTGTACAGGCGATCGGGCGCGGGCTCGAAGCTGTTGTACTGGTCGAACGGGTTTCTGGAGCCTTCCTGCGTCCCCGTCTCTTGGATGACTTCCTGGTACGTCGGCGGGGCATCGGCGTCGGCCTCGGGCGTGGATAGCGTGAGATCCGGCATATCGGGACTCGTCGAGTTGACGCCTTTGCGGACGGTACCGTAGACAATGGTGGGGCGGGGTGCGCCGCCGGATGAAGAGGTGGCCTCATCGTATCTGATCAGGTCATCCCCGGTGGACGGACCGACGGGAGTGGGCTTGCCCATGATTTTGGTGGGAGGAGTGGGTTGGGGGTGAGGAAGTGATGAGGGGAGAGGGGATGGGAGATGCGATCAATGCCAAACAGGCCGGGGACGAGGAAGGAGAGTGCAAACGAGAGTGCAAGCGAGAGAGAGCTGGATTTCGGCCCTGAGGTTCTCTTATGGCCGTAAGGGGAGAGACGTTCAAACGAGGAAAAAACGAAGAGGGAATCACAAGCTGTTGAAGATCGTGGCAACTTTAAATACAGCAGGGACCACCTTTACCTATCAAGGGCCGCGAATGCTCAGTCAAAAGTGTCCTGGTCTGGTCGGTGCACAGCCTCGCATGAGTCGATCGACGGTGGGTGGTGTTGTCTTGCCACCAGCAAAACGTTTCCGTGTGAACTCTGTCTTTTTGGTGGTGGCCTGGGGCGCAGCTTGGCGTCTGTCGTGCTGAAAGTTTTAGGGTTGGATGACAGGTGATGCCTGGGTTAGACCCTACTGCGAAAGGCATAGGGTTAGACCCCAAGCAGTGTTGGCCATTCCCACCTCTTGAGTCACTCTTTCGCGTTTGTTCCTCGGGATCGCCATGGACAGGCATTTAGAATCAGAAATTCCATGGAGCTGTGGGATTCAACAGCAGCAGACACCATCTCGAAGTTCTTCTTCGCACAGATATTCACGGTACACGATCCCCTCAAAACACCGAATCATAGCTTAGCTCATTTTTTTGAGGTCATGACATTCCGCAAGTATATACAGACCGCCGCACCGAAAAACCTCCCCACTGAACATATATACCCAGACAAGCAACACGCATCCCGACCCCTATGTTGCATCGTTCACACAGCACGCCCAAAGTCGTCAGTTCTACAGACCGCGGCGTGTCATCCCGCGCCGTCCCACACTGCGCCGGGACACGCACGAGCAGCCAGGCACCAGCCGCTTCTTGACGCTCTCGAGGGTGGGCACCACGGGCGCGAAGAAGCCGTCGGCGTCGATGTACAGCCTGTCGATGGTGGTCTCGCGCATGGTGCCGCCGCCGCCGGGGATGCCGAAGCGGTGGTAGACGATGTACCAGTCGTCGGTGTCGGGGATGTTGAGCACCGAGTTGTGGCCCGGGCCGAGGATGCCCTTGGCGGGGTCCTTGGCTAGGATGGGGCTGCGGGAGGTCCACGGGCCGTGCACGCTGGCCGCGGTCGCGTAGCCCACGCGGTAGTCGACCGAGCCCGTGTCGTCGATCGAGTAGGTCATGTGGTAGCGGCCGTTGCGCTCGTTGACGAACACGCCTTCGCGGAAGTTCGAGATGCCGGCAATCGCCTTGATCGTGCCCGGCTTGAGCGACACCATGTCGTCCGCCAGCTCCGCGTACAGCGGGCCGCCGCCGCCGTTGCCCCAGAACAGGTAGTAGGTGCCCGTCAGCGGGTCGCGGAACGCGTCCGGGTCGATGGCCTGGTCGCTGGTCACCGCCTCGTTGTTGAGGATCATCGCGGTCGGCTGCGCCGTGAACGGGCCCTCCGGGTCGTCGGCCACCGCCACGCCGATGGTCTTGCGGTCGTAGGTCGGGTTGTGGCCGGAGAAGTAGAAGTAGTAGCGGCCGTTGCGGTCGATGATGGTCGGGGCCCACGCGTTGCCGCTGGCCCACGGCACGTTGCCGTTGGCGCCATCGAGGGTCAGGAACGGCGTGTCGGGCTTGGTCCAGTTGACTAGGTCGCGCGACTTCCACACGTAGAAGTCCTTGCCGCCCCAGCCGGAGAAGCCGTCGTTGGTGGCGTAGATGTAGTACGTGCAGTTGAACACGGCCACGTTGGGGTCGGCCCAGTAGCCCGGCAGCACGGGGCTCTGCATGGCGTAGGCCTGGAACACCCAGGTGGCAGTGACGGCGCCGGTGGTGCGGTCGGTGAAGGTGTAGGTCTTGGGGGTGCTCAGATCAACCGTCGCGCCGGGGGCCGGCGACACAATGACGGCGTCGGACACGCTGAAAGTGGGGGCCAGCTTGGTCAGGTCGGTGCCGGGGACAACACCAAAGACAACCTTACGTTCGGAGGCAGTGACAATAGCGGGAACCTTGAGGACGCTGGCATCGGCCAACGAGACACCGGAAAGCGAGGCAGTGTTACCCGAGCGCATGATGACTTCGGCAGCGGACAGAGCACGGTTGTAGATGGCGAACGACCGCACGCTTCCGGAAAGCAGCGCATCGCTGCCGTAGTTGGACTTTCCGATATAGTTGGCGGTGGTCAGGCCGGCGCCGATATCGCCGGGGGTCAGGAAACTGGAGGTGCGGCGGGCCACTTCGGCGCCGTCCAGGTAGATGATCGAAGTTTGGTTGGAGATGGTGTAGGCGAGATGCAACCACTGGCCACGGGCAAGGTTGGAGCCCATGCTGAGGCTCTCCTCCGTGGCCCAGTTTCCAGTGGCCACGGCGGCGCGGTAGGGGTTTCCGGTGCTGAACATGTAGCCGGAGCCGACGCCGCTGACGGTGTTGCCGAGGCCGTAGATGAAGAACGGCGTGGCCTGGCTGCTGGAGATGTACACCTCGATTTCCACGGTCACATCCTCCACACCGGCCAGGATATTGTCGGGCAGCTTGACGTAGTCGTTGGATCCGTCAAAGGTCATCACGCCGCCCGACACGACAGCGTCGCCGAAGACAGTGCCGTCGGCGGTGTTTCCAGACACATCCTTGACCTTGCCGCCGGAGACCGAGGTGAAGTCATAGCGAACAATCTCGCCGTTGGCGTTGGCAGGGAACGGCGTGGGGAGGTCCTCGGCGAAGGTGGCGAGCTCGGCGGCGGTCACGGGGAGGACAGTGCCGTGGCGCGGCGAGGCAGGCAGACGGTAGGTGCTGGACACCTTCCAGCTGGGCTTCTCGATGTCGGCGGTCTCCAGCGGGATGTAGCCGCGGCCGCCGTACTCGTCGACGAACATGTAGAACTTGTCGCCGTTGATGTCGCCGGGGTTGGACTTGAACACGGTGGGGCCCTCGACGGCCGATGTGCCGGCGTCGTGGCCGATGCAGCTGGCCAGGATGGTCCACTTGTCGAGCTGGCCGAGCAGATCGGTCGACACCTCCTGGATGATGTCGCTGCAGCCGGTGCCGCTGGCGCCCTCGTCCTTGGTGAAGCGGTGGAAGTTGTTGCCGTTGCGGATGACGGTCGAGTCGATGCGCGACATGCCGGCGTCCTGCCAGATCTGCGGCTCGGAGAAGGTGACGAAGTCGCGGGTGGTGGCGTACAGCATGCGGTGGTAGGTGCTGGCGGTGTGGTTGGGGTCGGACTCGGCGTACAGCGACGAGGCCCAGAAGACGATGTAGGCGCCGAGGTCTTCGTCGTAGTAGGCTTCGGGGGCCCAGGTGTTGCCGGCGGTGGGCGGGGACACTTTGATGTGGCGCTGGTTGCCCCAGTTCTTCAGGTCGTGCGACTCCCACACCTCGAGGTAGAGACTGCCGAAGCGCACCGAGTCGCCCCACGAGGTGCCGGAGCCAATCGACAGGTCGGTGGCGATCAGATAGAAGGTGTCACCTTCGGGGGAGCGGATCAGGAATGGATCACGGAGACCCTTTGTACCGTACTGGGAGGCCAGAATCGGCTTCTGGCCGTTCAACTCGCGCCACTTCAGGGCGTTGTTGCCGACGGAGGCGGCAAGATAGATGTTTTCACCAGCCAGCGAGTTGCCGGTGAAATAGGCAAAGACGTAGCCCTCGAGAGCAGCCATGGCATGGGCCTGTAGCACGACGGCGTTGAAGGCCTTGGACACAACATCCTGCCCGTCGGACACAGTGGCAGTCAGAGTGACGTTGACGCCGGAATCCGACGGGCGAGTGACAAGTCCGGACGTGGTGATCACGCTCGGGTCGGAGCTGGACCACACCAGGCTGTAGCCGGAGACAGAGGCAGGGAGAAACAGATTGCCGCGCACAGCATCGAGGTTGGTGATGGTCAGCGGCGCCAGAACATCGGCCGAGAGGGCCAGGCCCAGCGAAAACAGGGAAAACAGAGCACCAAGGGAAGCCATATTGCCGAAGATTGCAAGATGTGGCTACTAGATGAACCAGATGGGGAGGGAAAAAGGCCACATCTTAATCAACGGACTGGTGGTTCCGGCCGCCGGCTTATATACATATTAATGAGGGAGTGGCAGAGACTGGAGGCGCGGGTCTCCTCCACAAAATCCTCAGTTCCCATGTGTGTTCAAACACACGTGGCCATGTCTCTCTCTCTCTCTCTCCCGTGAATTGCCAGTCTTCCCCATTCTTCACCATCACCACAATCACCGTCGTCATCCGCTTTTTTTCTCCACGTCTCGGCGCTTCTTCTGGTGTTATTGTGGTTTTGGCCCCCGTCCACAAGCCTCTCTTCATCCTATGGTTACTTCCCCGAATGCAACCTTAGCATCTCTGAGGTGCGCTTGTAGGCAGCATTATGCTCTGGCCGGCGCAGAGTTGGATTGCACTAGAGATGGAAGATGGAGATATATATCCGGGGGTGTCTGGGGGGTGGGGTGGGGGGGTGTCTTTTGTTGCCTTTCTGGCGTTCGGCGTGGGCCATGATGTGGGAGATTGTCGCATGGAGGCGGAGGGTGTGTGATATGATATAGCCACAGCACCCATAGTACTGGTACTATGGGCGTGTCGTCGGCAGGTGCCCTGGAGTCAACCTGTGTTCGCATCGAAGCACGGGCTCTGCTCGTGATGAGACCTGCTTTTCGGTGATTCGGTGGGATAAAGCGGAACAGCCGACGGGTTCCCACCGGGTTCCGCGATGGTGCGATGGGGTAGCCATTATTTCACAACTCACGCCCCCCTGAAGAAAAAAGAATAACAACGATGAAAAAAAGAAAGGCCGGAGTGACAGGTCACGATGGTGGCGGCTAAGAACGAGGCAAGGAAGTAAAGAGAAACGGAAAAAAAGAAGAAAAAAAAAGCCCGTGTTGCCTGGATCTCCAAACTCTACATGTATAGTCAGCCACACTACTCAATTGCTCCTTCCCCCGGCTTTTGCTTCCCCGCACCCCATTTTAAATTCCCCATTCGACGATTTTCCGGGGGTATCCGGGGGACGGATTTCGGACTGTGGCTCTTTTGCCGCTTCTGGTCCAAGTCGTGATCGCTCCCGTCTTCCCCTTTTGCTTCGTAGAATCCACGTCATCCGGCCTGGCTTCCCGACATTGCCAACTTTCGCTCTCTGTCTCGGACCCTGTGCCGAGCGTCGCGCAGATTGGCTCTGCTGAAAGGAAGAAGAAACAGACTGCCTTGAACATATTGTGCCCCCCGGGGATGCGCGGCTGGGGCTTGGCCTCACCAGATCTTTTTATTCTAACTTTTATTTATTTATTTACTTATTTATTTATTTATTTATACTTATTGTATTTTTTGTGCGTGGGCTTCTCCTCTGCCCTCTCTTGTTGTTGCGTACCATTCATTCCATGTGCCGTGCTATGCCTCGGCTTTGCTCATCCGCGCCGCTGATTTCCTGCGTGGTGATCCTCCTCCTCCTCTCCTTTAATTAGATTTTGGAGTCTTGGATCTTCGCCGTCATCGGACTTGTGCTTCTTGGGGTTGGGTGCATATCTTGGATCGTCAAAGAGGTGTGATGGGTTACCGTTTGGGGATAGTGAAATTCGCTTGGATCTTTTTATCAATCTGCATTTTGTCACTCGTGCCTGCAGCCTTCAGGTTATACCCTAGGGTCGTCATTCTAGGGTTACCAGCTCTGATTGTGGCGATTCATGGAATTTGTATTTTTCGCTGACACAAACGCGCCCTCTTCCCCCAACTTCCTCCAACGAGCTCCAACAACCCCTTCGCCCGCCGCGACAGATCACCCCCGCACCCGAACTCGATCCGACCTCCAACCAATACCCCGCCGCCGTCTATAACCGCGCATCCCTTCCTCCCCGTCCCCGTCCCCGCCTCCCCGTCCCCGTCCCCGCTTCCCCGGGTCTCGACACGTTCCTTTACTGTTTCCCGCTCCTCACTCCCGTCCTGCACCCCCGCGCAAAGTGCAGCCAACCCGATAACAGCCACCCAAGCACTAATGGCTTCGTCCACCATGGACGTCGACGGCGATGCCTCGGCTGAGACCCCGTTCACGCTCTCCGAGCGCATACACCAGCTAGGCGACATCGACAAGGTACGGACGGCAGCGCCGATCGCCAATGTGGTGTCGGTTAACGCACCAACCAGCATCCCGGCCCAGAACTGACATTCTCCCCCCCCTCTCTCTCTGCTGTGTAGAACATCGTCCAGATCATGCGCCATACTGCGCGCGCGCTCGCCGCGCTCTCGTACCCGGCGCCCGACTCGCCGGCGCCCGCCGCACAGCTGGCCGGCTTCCAGTCGGCCATGACGGACATGCTGCGCACGCTGCACACGGTCGACGTGCACATGCGCCGCCAGATCATGGGGCTGGAGGAGGCCGGCATCGTCATGCTGGGCAACGACGCCACCGCCCCGGCCCAACAGGCTGTGGCGTCGCAGCAGCAGACGCAGACGCAGACGCAGCCGGGCGCAGCCGGTGGTGGTGGTGGTGGCGGCGGGCTGGGCGGTGCGGAGGTCGGTGCCAAGAAGGCCTCGCTGGACCCGACTGGCGTGGGCAGTGTGGGCAACTTGGATGTCGGCTGGTTGAATAGTCGGTCGCCGAAGGTTGAGCGCGAGATGGAGGCCGAGCTGTGGGGCCGGGCTGCGGCCTTCTTGGAGAAGGAGGTCGCTTCACGGGCTGGGAGCTCCGGAGCATGAATTGCGACAACTTCCAGTTGTCGCAATCCTCTGTGCTCCCTGATCTTCGATCCTGATGTGGCCAGGTCCGCGCCCAGGTTCCATGAATGAATGAACTGATGGGCGCTCATCCCCTGCAGTGAACCAGCCGGAACACCATTTTCGATTCGGGAAGCCTTCCTCCCAGTTCTGGTTCGCCCTCGCATAGCTTCATACGCATGCCGTGAGTGAGTGGGACAACAACCCTAATTTCTGCATGATGTTTGTGGTACACTCGCCTCATACATCCTGAAGGTCACTCACATAAGAGGGATACGATATCAAGAGAATAGCAATCCAAGCTTAAATCAACTGAACAACCCGATTTTGACCTGCTAGTTAATGCAACACATCTCCAAAAAGATTCAAGGCCATAGATGAGAAACATCATAATAGGAGATCGAGAGTCGTCGTTCTCAGAGTAATAATAATCATATACACTTCACTTCGCCCCCAAAACTCCTCCACTGTATCCA
This sequence comes from Knoxdaviesia proteae, assembly GCA_001510565.1. NCBI lineage: Eukaryota > Fungi > Ascomycota > Sordariomycetes > Microascales > Gondwanamycetaceae > Knoxdaviesia > Knoxdaviesia proteae. The sequence continues at coordinate 352,461 of LNGL01000033.1, forward strand.
CAAGATACCGAACCGCAAGTATCTGCCCCCACACCTAGATACATTCCAACCAAGCGCCCATCTGGAGGTTTACACAGTAAACTTCTTCTTCAACTCCACAAGTCCCTCCGCTTTCTTCGACACCGAGGCCCACAGCGGAGAATACTTGATCAGCTCGTCCAGCGACGGGATAGTGCCCGGCACATTGGCGTCGCTCCAGATGCACACCGCATGCGCCGTCAGGGTCTCCGGCAGCGCTGTGGCATCCGCGTCGGCCCGCACCCGCAGCTCGTCGACGGCCGCCTCCCCACCCGCGGCAGACGCGCCCGGGATCTCCACAGCCTGGTCGCCGTGCGGGTGGTCGTGCGCCGCGCTGATGTCGGCCGCCTTGGCATCGGCCTCCCACTCAATGTTGACTGTCCACGGCTTGGCGCGGTCGCGCCGCCACAGCTTGAGCTGGCACACGCCGTCGGGCGGCACCGGCGAGAACCGCTCGTCCCACGCGCCGGCGCCGGCCACGGAGAATGTCGACACCGACCGGTCGAAGAACATGAAGCACCCCTTGGTGTTCACCGCGTCGACCGTGATGGACGCCTTGCGCTCGCCCGGGAACGGCCGCGTCACGTTGACCGAGATCAGGCCGGGCCCGAACGGGACCGTGGTGTCCAGGTTGGGGTCCAGCGCAGCCGAAGCCTCAAATGTGCAGCTGGCAAGTCCGCGCGAGTTCTTCTTGCTGCAGTCGATGAACTTGCCGGCTGAAGACGGGAGGCTGGACACAATGCGGTGGGCGTACTCCTCGATGCCGTCGATGCTGACCACGGACGCGCCCGTGTCAAGATCGATTTGGTGCTGGTAGTACGCCTTGTAGCGGTTGTTGACCGAGAACGGGAAGGCAACGAGATTGTAGACCAGGGTTCCGGCGAACACGAGAATCAGCATCAGCGGGAGGGCCGACGTGATGCGGTGGATGAATGGCGTCAGAGGAACCAAGAGGATGATCGACACAAATCCGACAAGCAGATACGGGAGAAGCAAGCTGGAACCGTCGGGGCCTGTCTGATTGACCGAGGCAACCATCAAGAGACCGATCTGGCCAATCATAATGACATTGATCGGCGCCACAATCAGGAACTGAAGCAGCCAGGTCCACTGGGGCAACTTGGACGACCACTCCTGCTCCTTGGCATAGGCCTGAGTGGTGCGGAGCTTGCGGCTCTCGATGAGCTTGTTGATAGACTGGCGGTATGTGGTGGCGAACGTTGTCCGGATGCCATCGCCGGCACCCTGGGAGCTCTCGCCACTGCCGCCAAGCAGGGGCGACTGTTCAGTGGGGTGGGCGGTGGAGTCATCGTCCTCGAGGCTGACCCGGCCGGCACCGTTGCCGCCGGCAGTAGTATGGGGCATGCTGTCAGGCGGGGCCGTGGCCTGGAGATGGCCACTAATCAGCCGCTCCTCGTGGATCTTGAGCGCGTAAATCTCCTTCTCGGGGAGCCAGAACAGCTCAAGCAAAGTGATGGCCAGGGCGAACCAGACAGTAGTGTGGAACATGACCAGCGAGAAACCGGACGCGACGCCATACTGGTTTTCCAGGACAGCAAGGGGAATCATGAGGATCCAGCCCAGAGAGTAGATCCAGATGATGGAATAGCCACGGTGAAGGGCTGTGGGGCGGAGAATACTGGCGCTGCGCATAATAGCCCAGAATGAGACAAAGAAGAGGGAGAGCATCATCGCCCACCTAGAGCAGAAAAGCAACGTTAGAGACTGTTCATAAGTAGAGGCGGTATTAGAACTTACACGGCATAAGTGCTGCTGTAGATAATGAACGGGTTGACCTTGGCCACCAGAAACGCCACAGCAATGACAAGCGAGCTGGAAAATACCAGCGCGATGGGGAACCGGAAAATTCCACGAAGACCGTTGACGCGGATCGGGGCAATGGCGCGGTCCTCAGACACACGCACGCGGCTCGAGAAAAAGTAGTACTTGTCGTGGCTGGCCACGACCTTGCTCAACACCATCAGGAGGATCGGGCCGGCAACCAGCAGGGTGACTGTCCAGCCAAAGAGGCCGCGCTTTTCAAACACGGCGAACGAGTCGCCGAGCATGTCGAACCACACGGCTGGGGTGCCGGCTCCATTCTGGATGAGGTCGGCGCGACCGTCGTTGCGTTTTCCGGCGAACAGCGTGGAGGTGAGACCCTCCATGGTCGCGACAGATGCGGACAGCATGTGCCACACGCTGGCGGGGGATGTGTGACGCGCGTCATCGTGGTTGGTGTGGTAGCGGGCCCGGGGGCGGTAGAACGCCATGTCGAGGCCACGCTGGCCGTACACGCCGTTTAGCACAACGTAGTCGGTTTGGCTGCGGATGACGTTGTGCTCAAAGCCCTCGGCGGCAATCACAGTGCCGAACGGGTGCGGCACGCGCTCGTATTGCTTGGTGACTTCGAGATCGGAGCTGCGGAACAGAACGGCTCGGCCACCGGCGCCGGCACCCTCAAGGTTCAAGAAGGTGTGGCAGAACGGCATGAGAGGGCTCTGGCCAAAGGCGCGGGCTCCCCACAGGAAGTCTTCCTCACCATTGTTGAACATGGCTAGAATTCCATACTTTGGCTGCTTCCCAACCGTGGTGAAGTAGTTGATAAGCTGCAGAACTGTCACAACACCAACGCCATCATCGGTGGCTCCGTATCCAGTCGACACGCTACAGTGAGAGGCAAAGGTTAGCGGTTGGCAACCGGGACGGGCGATCTCTCAGCCCCTGGCGGCAAATGATGTACTAAACAGGGGGAACACATACGAGTCATAGTGAGCATTTACCAGAACTCCTCCCTTGGCATAGGCACGTTCCAAGGCCTTGGGGTCCTCCCACCAAGCACCAGGTTCGTCCTCGGAGCCACGGATATAGACGTAGATATTGGTGCCTTCGAAGTAATGGCCCAGGGAGCAGGTAGACGAGTCAATGCCCGACCCCATGCCCGCCTGGGTAGTACCGGTGGTGACATTGGACAACAGATCACTGAACACGGTGACGTTGAAGCCGGTGCCGGGAGCGCGGTAGACAGCACGGGCAGTGGGGCGGTACAGCGACGCCAGAGGGTTGCCGAGCGTCTCGGAGGTCCACGGAACTTCATTGGCGTTGAGAATGGCCTCGATGCGCTGCATCAGATAGTTGCGCACCTCCTCATTGGCTGCGCTGTTGTACGGGTGGAACTTCTCGGTGATCACCTGCAGGTCGCGCCAGGCCTCGGTGACATTGGTGCCCTCGTACGCCGAGTCGGCATCGGCGGGCGGTGACGGCACAACCTCGTCGACATACACCAGCGCCGTGAAGAGCGAGATGTACACCACGAGCGCCCAGAAAATCACCTGAGGCGGGCGGAAGGTAACCGGGTTTCCGAGTTTCATTGTGAATAGAGTGGCAGAGATTCAACGAGGGGCGGTTATAGATGGATATGTGTGGTCTCTCTATCAACACAGTGTGTGTGCATATCGAGAACAAGAAGGAGATGAGAAAAGGGAATATCTCAGCCAGATATTGGAAGCCCGAACAGAAGATATATAAGAGGGCGAGATATACCAGATGCTCAGGTCATATGGAACGCCAACCACTAAAAGGACGAAGCTGCAAACGGATGGACCCTTAAAAATGGCCTGTTTGGATTATTTTCTAGGCTCACCCGGGACCCGAGATCAAAGACAAGAAAAGCCGATCAGCCAAAAAGCTCCTCGCAAAAGACACGAAGAGACGACGGGAAAAAGGGCGAGAAAAAGAGGGTTCAAAAAAAAGACCCTCGAGATATCACCGCGAAAGTCACCAAAGTTCCAATTGTGGAGGAAGAAGAAATATAACGTAAGACGGAAGATCGAAACGAGGAAAAAGCAAGAGCCTGCCAGGATTGATTTTCCAAACGGCAGGAGGCGGCATGGCCCAAGCTCCTTCCTCTAAGAATGCCAAATTCCCCACTCTAGACAAGTGCATACAGACTTTTGGCTGGTGAGATTGTTGCTACAACGCCAGGGAAAAATGACGGAAACTTTCAGTCACATAAAATCACATAGTAGCAACCAGCACGACATCTAGAACGATGCGATCACAAAAGGAAACATTTCAATTCAATTTTCTTAACATGCTTTAGTACTGTACAAATATCTGCTCCTAGGAGAGTAGTTGTTAAAAAAAACAGACACTTGAATACCGACCGGGGTTAGTAGAACCTCGCAATGTATACGAGAGCAGTAAGCAAGCAAAGGGTAACAAAACAACAATAATACGCAGAGTAAAACGAGGTGAGAAAAAAACCCCCCCAGAAGAAATGGGTGAGGGTTAAGGAATCCGCGGACTTTGACTGGATGGATGGACCAAAAGAGAAAGAAAGCAAGAACAAAAGGTACTGTGCTGTTCTCCTGTGGCGTGCATCGGCAGTGTTAGTAGCGAGAAGGGAGGCATATCATGTGTGTCATCGCTCCCTTTCGACAAAGGTACGGGGAATGGCATATGGATAATGGATAAAACCATCTTGGAGCATGGTGCCATCTGTCGATCTGAACGAGGTGCCACCACAAGGCCAGAAAACCTCTTGGGCTGAAGGGTACGGCATTGATGCATCTGAAACTGCCCGTATCCTGAGAAAACAATTCCCTTCAGACAACAAAAGCGAGAAAAATAAGCGTAGAGCAAGAAACGAAGGTGTAAAAAGAAGAGGCGGGAAATAAGTGAAGCAAAAGCGAAAGAAAAAAAAGAAAAAAAGAAGGTTAAGCAAGTACTAGGTGCCGAAAGTAGTCAGGTTATTTTTCCGGATTTCCGACTGATGGAATGGGCACACTCTAGGGGTTAGTGCGTGGAGGTGCGGTTAGTGTTGAGGTCAGTGTCTCAAGAAAAACAAAGTATCAGCTGATGTGTTGAGGATTTTCGTTAGAACCAAGGATCTTGGGCGTTGCTGCTTGACAGTTTGCCATTTTACATTCCAGGCGGAGGGGGCGGGGGAGGAGGAAGCTCCGTAGGCGGCAGAGGCGGGGCATCGCTAGGCGCGGGAGGCGGCGGCGGCGGCGGCGGCGGCAGAGATCCGGCACCCGACGCGTATTGCTGGATGAGATCGTTGATACCACCAGGAAGGCCGGGAGGAGCACCAGGAAGCGTCGGCGCGCCCATGCCAGGGGCGCCATATCCCGCGTACCCGGGATACCCGCCATATGCCGGAGGCATGGAAGGGACCTGGTGCCAGGGAGCTGCGCCAGCCTGCGCAGGAGGAGGGGGAGGCGGCGGAGCGCCGTATTGATTCTGCTGTCCACGGTAGTATCCGTCACCAGAGCCGCCGTTGTAGTCATCCCGACGAGGACGCTCATGATCTCCGCGGTCTCCACGATCGCCACGGTCGCCACGATCTCCATGGTCAAACCGGTCACCACGGTCGAAGCGGTCGCCACGATCATAACGTTCATACCGCTCACCACCATCGCCACGGTCACCCCGATCACCACGACCACCGCGATCACGAGCCCATGGTGCAGGGCCGCCGCTGCCTCCACCAGGACCGCTGGGAGGACCACCCTCGGCGTTAGGAGGGTCGTCACGGCGGGATCTCCATGGGGCCGGGCCACCACTTGGCACCGGGGGACCGCGCTGCCAGGGCCGCGACGGAGGTTCATCGCGGCCGGGCTCAGGAGGACCAGAGCCGGGCCCGGCTTCAATCCGGGCAGGCAGCCCACCTCCAGAAGAGGGGCCAGCGCCGAGTTCCTGCATGAGTTGCTGTGGAAGAGAAGGCATGTTAGAATATGGAAACACAGAAAAAGAAAAAGCTCGTGGGAGCATGCCGGCATAGTGCAGGAGTATATGAGCGAGAAACTTACCTCGTACTCGCGATCAACGACATCCGCCGGGCCGCCACGGGGAGCCCCACGCCCACCGTCACGCCAGTTGCTACCACGTTGGCGATCGGGACAATCTCTGGCCATATGGCCAGCATTACCACAGACGCGGCAGATGATGCTAGCTGTATAGTTGGGCTTATCCGGGCAGTCAAATTTACGATGGCCAATCAGACCACAGTTCTGGCAAGCCTGGTTTTCGTCATCCCGGAGAGTACCGTTCAGGACAGCTAGTTCTCGGAGCTGGTTACGCTTGAGCTCATTCTGTCCCTCAGGAATAGATGCAGCCTGTGTTAAGAAGCAAATCAAAATCATGCTCAACGTTAGCAGATGGCCTGAGAAAAAAAGAGAGTTTCTGGAGGGTTGGGACGTACCGTTTCAATGACGTTGTGGATCAACTTCTTGGCCTTCTCAATCTTGTCTTCAGTATCAGCCATGATCAGGCAGTGGAGATCCTCCTCCTGGTTGCTGGAATGGGCTGCGTCAGATCGGCCTTTGCCTTCTTTGACGGAGCCTTTGCCACGAATAGCAATCTTGGCTCCGGATTCAGTCTCCATCTTCTTGAGAGTATTGCCACGAGGGCCAATAAGTAAGCCGACTTCACGCGTGGAAAGAAACCTAAGTGTTAGTATATGAGATCTGGTTTGGTTAAAAAGTTTGGGGGGTTAAGTGAGTCAACATCAGAAAAGGTGAAGGCCCAGATACCATGGATGGGCAAATGGGCAATCTTTTCTCTTCGATTTCTTTTTTCGCAAATCAATCATCATGTCTCTTGTGCACTGCATCTACACCCGAACAAGTCGGGCGGGTTATTAGATAGTCAAGACAGGGGCAAGCCTGCGACTGAGGCATGGCGATTGAGAAAGTCATGAAATCATGGTAAAGGAAAATCAAAACAACGGGGGAAAGGGGGGTGGAGATCGCAGATGTGGCTGCAGATACCACATTGTGAGAGGGTTAGTAGGGTTAGAGGGTTAGCAATCATACTGAAATTGATTTCTGGATAATCGTTCACCGGCACGTAGACTTTCTCCTGTGTCTTAGTAGGCCGGCGATAATCCTGTGGCGGGTGGTAGTTAGGGATGGTCTTCATGGCCCGCTCGATGAGCTTGTGGCGCTCATCTTCAAGACGCTTCCGGTAGCGGTATTCGCGGGTGTTGATACGGCGGCCGTGGTTATCGTACTGGGGGGCGGGGGACGGAGATCTGTTGGAAAAGGAGCAAGCAGGAACACGGTTAGTGGCTGGGCCATTATCAGAGCATGAGGGGTTATCATATACATACCTGTCTCCATCAGCAGGAACCACGTCGTCGATCTTGAGCTTCTGGCTGATTTCCTCAATACGCAGATGAAGGGTGTACGCGTCGAGCTGTTCGCTGGTCATGCTGGCCGTGATCGCAGTGGGAAGTCCCATGAGGCCGGCGGCCTTGTTCTCAGAGGCATCGCCCCAGCGGTTTCGCTTCTTGCGGCGGCGAACACCATCTTCGTCGGTGCCTAAACACAGGAATATATCATTAGAAAAAAGTTTTGCCCTGTGGAGGATCATGTCTGAGAATATGGTATGGGGATTCCACGAGGATTCTGGATGAAATCGATAGCTCCCATGGTGCTTAAGACTTCAATAGACAGGGGGGAAACTCACGAGGTTCGGGGCTGCGACCGCGCTTCAGATCAGTCGAGTCCGAAGGCGCGGGCGAGTTATCCGAGTCGCCATCTCCGCCGAAGCGGCGACGCTGTTTCCCAAGAGGGATATTGTTGGAACCTGTGATTCCTTGGTTTCTCCAAGACATCTTGACAGTTTTAGATGTGTTGCGGTTGGGTGGTAAGAACGGTAATGAGGTTTCAAGATGATGAAGGAGGAAGAAAAAAAAAGAGTTTTAGGCGGAGGTGGGAGAGACCTTGATCCGTGGCTCTCTGTATTATTAACAAAGAAGATTAATTTGTTTGTAAAAAAAAAACCCCCCTAAGTGGAGAATCATCGGCTAATCACGCCAGGTTTGCCACCCATGTGAGTAACCCTTACATGATATGTATAACCCTAATGTTCTCTACAAGGACAAACCTATCACTCTGAGAAGCATCAGATCAAATTTTCGAACTAGAGTAAAAGCAATATTCCGTTTCAGTTATTACCATTAAACCATACATATCATGAGCTCACACAAGAGAGCCAGCGCCCGACAATTCCAACTATCACATCTCAAAAGGTCTGGTGAAGAGCAAGGCGGATGTGAACTGCAGACTCTTACTTCTTGGTGTCCTGCTCCATTCCGGCCATGATCCATTTCCGGGCCTCAGCGGCCTGTTTCTCCTGCTCTTCGGCAGTCAGATTCTTGTGGGAGGTGGCGGGCGTGGGGACGTTGAGGCCCGCGATAACAGCCGGCCGCTTCTTAACGAACTCGAGCCATTCGCCCAGCTTGGGAAATTCGGTGATGTCGACACCGGCCCAGGCTAGATATATATTGTTAGAAAATCTGGTCCTTGTTGCTTGAATTTATTGCGGTAGTCCTTGATCAGAGAAGAGTATGAGATACTCCAAATGAAAATGTTTGTGGGTTGCTGCTAGTGGGGAGGTGGATTAAGAGCTCCTTACAGTGGGAATTCACCCAGCCAACAGAGGCAATATCGGCAATGGTCAACCGATCGCCGACAAGATATCCGGAGGTCGACTTCTCAAGCTTGCTCTCCAGGACTCCGTACAGACGGCGGGTTTCGGTGGTGTACCGGTTGATTCCGTACTGGATCTTTTCGGGAGCGTATCCTAGAGAGCACCATGGTGTATCAGCACAGTCTCAGAACAGCTGCATGTACAGAGTAGACCTAATACGAGTGCTGTACGAGGTCGGTTTTTTTTATTTAATCTTTCTTTCCCAAGAGAGAACATGGTGGCGTCTATCAGACGTTAAATTCGGGGCTTTTCACTTACTTTTGAAATGATTTGCTTGTCTGGACAAATCAATATGCATGTCAGCGCGGAATTATACCCGGGCCCCTTTTCTCGTTCGTTTTATTCGTAAATGATATAACTTACCCTTGCATGGGACCAAGGCCACCCATCTGCCACATTACCTGTAATGAACCAAGATTTAGCGTATTAGTATGCATTCTTATTTCTGCGTGTCCAGCGAGAAGGGAATGGTGGCAGACATACCCAGCAAGTAACCTCCCAATCTTCCCGCGAGCCGGCCGGGTAGGAGACCTTGTGGTCCTTATCGTAGCGGCTGATGAGGTACTGCAGAATAGCGCCGCTTTCGAAGATGCTGATAGGAGAGCCATCGGTGAAGGTGTCGGTGAGGGCAGGAATACGACCGTTGGGGTTGATTTCAAGAAACCAGGGCTCCTAGTTGAGTGGAAATAGCAGGTTCGGTCAGCCAGAGGAACGAGGAAGTACAGATGCTGTAGCCGGTGAGGACCAAGTGCCGAGCTTATCCCGAATCCGCCGTATCTAATCCCCCCAAAGACACCCGAGCAGCGAGGGGTTCGCAGAACGAGAGAGCTAAACAGATTGGAATATGACGAACTAACCTTTTGCTCATTCTTGGAGAAGTCCAGTTTGGAAACCTATTTAATGCACATACAAAACAGCTGTCAGCTTTCTAACGATACAATTCATCATGTGCAGTCAGTGGCGACTCGACTCTCGAACCCGTCTATCAAGAGGCCAAGGCTACCTTGTACTCCAGGTTCAGCTCCTCAAGGAGGATCGAAGCCTTGACGCCATTGGGCGTGTTAACAGTGTAGAGATGAATATTAGTGGGAATTTTGGCCATTTTTGCGACGTTCTTTGCGACGGTGTGAAGACGACTAATCATAAATGAGGGCAGCCGAGGGAATATTGAGCGGAAGAAGAACTCAATATATCTGAAGGGTTAGAATTGAGGGAACTCTTGCTTCTTGGTAAGGAATCAACAAAATGGAAAAGATGGGGTAAGTAGAGTTGACACAATTTATGTTCCTTCTCTCGTCATTTTCCACAACCGGCAGCACCAGCTCAACGTTATTTGTGTGGGCCAGGGCTTTTTTCGGATATACGTAGGTAGGCAGGCAATCGACATCCGACATCCGCAAGCATCGAAAGAAAATGGAGAGAAACCATCGGGACCCTCTTCGTGCCGGATTATAAATGCTCTCTCCAGTGAGTCCGCTGGAAATCACCCCAAAGTCGGGCCACCCCACCACATTTGGAGTGGTGTCGTTTGTCCCGTGTTTTCCGAGCTGGAGTAGCATGGTGCTCCAGGAGTTCTTCGCCACTTGTTGCGACAAACACAGAGGCAGAAACCCAGACAGTGATGAATGCGGTCGATACGCACAGAGTTCAGTTGTACAGACAAGCAAACACCGACGGCATGCAGATGCACATGTCCCACGCCGACCTAGTACCCGTCCGGTAGGTGTCCGGGAGGTGTGGGCTCTGAAATTGCACAGGACAGCAAGGATTCATTCTTAATGAAGCCTAGAACCCAAGTGAAGTGGAATTCACTCTCCATTCCAAACCCTTCGAACATTCAAACATCCAGCTAAATCTCGATGGGGAAAAAACCTCTCTCCGTCTTCTTCGAAAATTCCACTCCACGTTCCAAAGCATCCAAAGACAAACTCTTTGTATCGGTATCAGAATTGCTCCAGAGCTGACTGATTCAAGCTTCAATTTCCGATGCCGGCCCCATATCGTCTCCGAGACATGTTGCATCGTCGCGTCATGCAGTTGATGTGCCCACTATCGAGTTTCCGCTCCTCCCTCCTCCTCCTCCTCCTCCTCCACAATGGCAATCACAGACACATCTGTGCGACTGTTGGACAGAATTGACAGTTTACTCCCTTGCGTGCGTTTTCCAACACTATAGGCCCGCATGTCCACCTCCGCAAATGTGTTTGCGCTGTCCTGTCGAGGAGCTTTACTCTCGTCGATGGGACAACTTTCGGAGATGTTTTGTTTGTATGCAAACGCGGAGTTACTACTCCAACCCAGCATATATGTCTCCGAGTTTGACGATGCTGCATTTCCAGCCTGGTGCTGCATTTTTTGGTGTCTGGAACCACTAACATTGAAGCGGCGTGCATCCGTGCCACAACACCCCAATCCTATCCCTAGCAGTCGGGAGCAATCCCCGAATTTTGCCGGCGCGTGTCCCGGGGCCCCACCCACACTGAAATCACATCCGTCGTGTCCGCCCTCCGGCGCTGCGTCGGTCTTCTTCGCGCCACCGCCCGGGAATCACAGGGCTGACTAATCACCGGCGTAAATATCTCCGAGCTTCGGCATTAGTTACCGGCCCTCTTTTTTTCGGACTCCGCACCCTTTAGCTCTCGTGATGAATCTTACAACAGCCAAAGAGTCTGGAATTGTGCTCTATGCTCTGAAGCAGTTTTGTGGCTCGAATGGACTAAGTGAAATCGAGGTACCTTCGACGAGACCCCCCTGTCAACTTTCCGAGTCGTCCCAGCTGAACACCCCGAATCTCCGGTGAGTGGTTGTGGGTGGGGTGAGCGGTGTAAGTCAACCCTAACCCACAACCCTAGCGACCAACCCTAATCCTTGCGGAAGCGAAAGTGTCGTTTTCGGTTAATTTATCGTATGCTCGTTTGGAGCGTTCACGAAAAAAACAATGTTCATGTTGATCACGAATGCTTATGCAGGCGCGCCCACCTTTGCGAGTCCGGTGGGTGAACGAGAGCGGCTTGCAGGACTACGGTGGAACTGTACGATAAACGCTCGGGAGCTTGCCGAGATCGGCCCGAGTTATACGAGCCGTACGAGCAGGCGGCCACGGCCGGGAAACCGGGATGTGACGTGCCACCGGACCGGGGTTCAGTCTTGACTGGTATTCTGGAAAAAAGGCTTGCTTCTAGGGTCCCCACTATCGACTCCATCTAAGAGCAAGTTGAGATGGCTACCGCTCCTGGTGACGCATTGCTGGTGTTGGAGACGAGGGAGACACGCAGAGAGAGAAAAGGAGAGGGGATAAGAGGAGAGAGAAGAAGGACAGAGGGCTAAAACGAGAGAGAGAGATCTCCTGCCCCCAAGCCACTGACATAATTAATGCAATTTTGAAGCTTGGTCCCCCCCCCCCCCCAGGCCCAGCTGTGCCCACAGTCACCACCATGGCCCATCTCATGCCTTTATCCAACTTGAGCTTCCCTATATGCCTTCTATTTCCAGATCTTGGGGAGCGAGACACCCAAGCACTTAGCTTAGAGCCCACCCTTCCCGTTCTTGTACCGAGCTGTGCTCGTCTCGTTTCGTCATCCCGTTCTCTTCGATCGTGACATTGGCTAGGGTTGCCGGGCCGGGGAATACCACGTATTCGCTTATCAGGGCAGATGTCAAGAAGACACTCCTTAACTCCAACCTCAAGTTGCTGATGATGTATGATCCTTCACTGACCCCATTCCCATTCGGTATTTGTTGAGGTAACATTGGAGCCAATCTCTCCACAGCCATCTTATCCTGGCTTATCGGTTGACCTGGACACATACAAGAATCCCCAGTGTCGTATCTGACTCTCTATTAAACGCGCTTCTTTTGCGATCTTTGTCGTCCCCTCCACTAATCTCCAGTTGTGACGCTGCTTCTCCTTCCTCTTTCCAATCCACAATTCTCTCCCCCCCCCCCTAAGTCTCTTGTCCTCCTTGTCTTCGATACTTCCTTTGTCCGTCGTCATTTTTTGGACCATCTTCTCCGCGAGTCTCTCCTCTACACACCTCGACTTCTCTCGCTCTCTCTCTCTCTCCCCTCACTACTACCCCCTTTTGCTCACAAAGGCCAAGACGAGTCTTTCGACTTTAAGCTCTTCCGCTATGACCCCAACCTCCCCGCTGCGGCGATCAGCGTGGTAGTGGTGGTGGTGTTCGCCATTCTCACGGCTCTGCATATCTAGCGGCTAAGGCGCGAAAGCGCCACGTGCTTCATCGCATTTACCATCGGCGGTGGCTGCAAGTGCACTCACAGGCGACTCAACGAAGCGTCCCAGTTTCCCCCCGCACACGCCACTCTAACTGGCTCTCGTTTCCTGCGATACCGTCTAAACGGTCGGATCCTCCGGGCGCAGATGGCCGCACTTCGACAGCGAGGCCCTCGGCGGCTTCACCATGCAGGCGATCCTGATTCTGGTGGCGCCGGCCCTGTGCGCCGCGTCGAATGACATGATCATCGGCCGCGTGATCCGCTCGGAGCACCTGGCGCTGAGCCCCGTGGACTGGGCGACGCGGCTCTTCGTGACCGGCGCCGTGCTGTCGTTCCTGCTGCAGGCCGGCGGCGGCGGCATCCAGGCGGCGGGCTCGCTGAAGATGTCCGAGCGCGGCGACAAGATTCCTCGTTGTCGGTCTGCTCGTCTAGATCACCGTGGTCGGCTTCTTCGTCGTCACCGCGCTGCTGGTCTACACCCGCCTGGTCAGGGAGCCGACCGCCAAGTGCAGCGACGGCTGCGTGGCGTGGCTGCGCCACCTGTACGGCCGGCACACCAGCAGCGCCATCATCCTCGTCCGGGAGCATCTTCCGTGCCGTCGAGTACCTCTAGGGCAACCGCAGCTCCTTGATCTCTAACGAGATCTTGCTGTACCTGTTCGACGCCGTGCTTATGGCTCTTGTCATGGCTATCTTCCTCGTCTGGTACGTTGAGCACCTGGAGCCCAAGGATGCTTGCGAGGAGAGCGGATCCTTGACTGCTGCCTTCAGTATCAACATGGAGAGTCTGGCCTCGTGCAGAAAGTCCGTCAACACCATGGTCCAAATGCAGGCCTGGCGCCGTACTTTCCGTCTTTATTCCCCAATGTCTTTCCCGGAGCTTGACTCCCTGGCTTCGGCTCTCGAAACCTCACCATCCCTCCCCCCATCGCCCGCTATCCTTCTTCACATACGTTAGCATCGTTTTCAGTCAAAAATCTGTTTTGTATTTCTGTTCGGCTTTTTGTTTGGATATATGCATGTACCAATTTCTTTTGTCCATGGGATTTTCTTTTTTTGGAGACGCATTTAGGGCAACATTAGTTCGTTTCAACTGTCCATAGGGCAATTCAATCTAGAGCTTCTTTTGGCTCATGATTCGGCGATATTAGTGATATCGAGCGTAAAAGCCTAAAGGAACTAGTACGACAAACCAGTACTTTGCCTTTTCTTGCGTTTGGCGGAGCTACTTATGTGGCTTAACGAGGGTCATGCGATGGGGGGTATGGAGTTCTCAGAAGTAATGGACGCGGGTAATTAGCGGAACGCCTCTCCATGATCTCGGGAAATTCGTTCTCTGACCGACCGAAGGTGATAGGCGCATGCAAAACGGGTGGAGCATGGAGAGCGGATGTGAGATGGTGACAACAGGAGAAATTTAAACTCCGGAGCTAGGAACCGAAATGCCTCGGACAATCTTCAATATCATTCATGCTAGAGAAAGGATGGAAGGGAAAAAAGAAAGAAAAAAAGGATCAACATCGGCTATGCATTAAACAAGTGTCAGTCCGCCGCCCCCATGAATAATAAAAGTAACGAAAAGTCCAAGCGCCGCCGCATTCTAAGACGAACATCGCTTCGTGTACTAGGCCAACACCTGAGATCTATACGACACGACCAGAAATATAGAACAGAAAAGGAAAAAAAAAACGCCAGCCAAGAAAATAGAAACAGAAGCCAAGAGATACGACCAAAACCTAAAACCAGTATTGGTAGCTTAAAGCAGATAGACACCGATCCGAACCGCAGAAACGGGGTCATCGGCACGCTCTCCGGTGAACGAGCCCCATATCTGGGAATAAAGGTTGACTGGAGAGTGCACCGCCATGCCATGGATAAGCCCCTCCCCCCCAAAAAAAAGAAAAGATCACCAGAAAAAACCGACAAAAAGATAATGAGACAGGACAGGTAATGTGTGTGTGTGTGTGGAAGATGGGGAACACGTAGACAGAGCCTAGAAAAAGGACGTCGAGAACGGCAGGCCGTCACGTTCCATTACAGGCCAGGCATAAGGACCGGTGGGCTCTGTAACCTGCATGGCCATGGCGTCGGGATCTTCAGGGTCCTCCTGCTGGAGCGAGTGCGAGGAGTGTGCTTGGTGTTGGTGTTGGTGGTGGTGGTGCGGTGGGTTCTGGTAGGCGGCGTAGAGGTCTTTTGCAGCGCCCCCGTCGATCGAGTCGGGCGGGGACATGGATGCCAACGGTTGCGGCGACTGGGGCGGCGGTGGTGGCGCTGCTGCTGCTGCTGCTGCCGGGGCGATTGCTGCTGTGGTGGTTGGTGTTGGGCGGGGCAGGACGACGCCGGGGGGATCAACAATCCACGCGCGGTGCTCGTCGTCCAGCAGCTCGTATGATCGCACCAGCAGATTGGTAGCCCAGCTGTCCAGCCACCACTGGCTCGGCAACCGCCGCGGCAGGAGGCTGAAGTAGCAGAAGATGGCCAGCGCCTCCTGCGCGGGCGCCTCGGTCTTCAGCAGCGGCAGGAAATCGTCCGCCATCACCGCCAACCAGATGAACACGTCGACGATGTCGAGGTCCTGCGGCACGATGGGCTGGAGGTGCTGCTGGTGGTACGACGGCACCCGCGGGTTCATGCCGCGCCGGGCGGATGGTTTGGCTCCCCCCAAGCCACCAGGGCCGCTGCTGAGGCTGCTGCGCGGTGTCTCGGTGGACGGCGTGCCGGGCGTGCTCGCGGCGCTCGACGCGCACATCTCCGCCGTGGCGGCGGTCGAGCCGAAGAAGGCGAAAAAAGCCTTGTCTAGCTCGCTGAGGGCCCTGGAGTAGATCTGCGCCACCGCCGGGTCGATGTGGTGGGCGTTGCGCAGCTGGCTGCGCAGCCGTTCGAGATACGGGTGCTGCTTGGTGAGGGGTTCTTCGAAGCGGCAGCGGCTCATGGCGTGCAGGATGACCGGCGAGGTGGTGGAGTGGTAGATCAGGTCGGAGGCCGGGTGGGCCGGGTCGCTGAAGCTCATCGACACGATCTGGATGGTGCCGCGGAACAGCACCATCCAGTCGGGCGTGTTGTCGTTGCCGGCCAGAATGGTGGCTTTGGGGTCTTTCGACGACGCGAGCACCTGGAAGATGGTTAGTATCGAGAATAGGAAGAGGAACTCGGTGTCCTCCGTGGTCGCATTGCCCGAGAGCCGCTGCATGGCCTCCTTCGTGGCCACGCTGTAGTATAACGTGGCCCGTTGAGAAAGCTCGGCGGCTCGGTCGGGGAACAGTGTCGACATGTGCAGGGCGGTGAGAGCGAGTATTCCGCGCATGACAAAGTCGCACCGCAGCGCCACGCGCACAACATTGTTGCGCCAGAACGCCTGCATGAAGGGGTCTTCAGCAAGCGTGAAGCATGTCGAGATACAGTAGTGGTGCAGCAGCTCTAGATCGGGCAGGTTAAGCCGCATGTCTCGGTTCAGCGTAGTCGGGATGGGCGGTCCAGCGGCGGCGCCATTGGAAGCCGACCGGAGGGGTGCCGGGGTGTTCGGGCCGGCACGGCCGGAAGTTGCGGAGGGAGCGGAAGAAGCGGAGAAGCCGGAGGAGGCGGCCGGGGCATGGGAGGAGGGCTGGGGATGTGGCCTGGGAGAAGTGCCGCTGGATAAAAAGCCACACTCGGTGCCATAGCGAATGCAGTTGCGACAGGACGGCTTGTCCTCGTCGCACTTTATTCGGCGGGCTTTGCAGGTGGAACAGCCGGTTTTGGTCTTGGGGTGCCACCGACGGGTGGACGACGAGCCATGGCCAATGTCGGGCTTGGCTGCGGTGGGAGTGGTGGAGGTGGGCGTGGAGGCGCCTGGGTGGTTGGTGGCTGCGGAGGTGAGTGCGGAAGATCTAGACGGAGCGGACGAAACGGTGGCCGAGCGCGGCGGAGTTGGCACAGCGTCTAGAAGACCGACATCGAGGTCCATGGCGATTCATATCTCTCTTGCGGGAAGAGTATGTGGAAAACACAATGGGGTTGTGTAAACCGTTTAATTGTCTTGATACTGTTTCTGTAGAGGTCAAGCCGGAGCAATGATTTCCCCGTCAATTGGGAGGATAACCACCGGTCGACGGATGGGGATGTTGGGACGAAGAGGAGCACGTGTGCAGGGAAACACAACGGGCCAGCTGGGTTGATGTGGCAAACGGTGGTACGTGGGTGGGTTCACTTTCGGATGCTCGGCCAAGCATAAAAACAAGAAGAAAGAAAAGAAAAGAGAGACAAGACAGCCAAGGTCAAGAGGGAAGAACCGGAGGAGACAATCACACCTTAGGCGCCAGATTTGTCAGTGGAAGCAGAGAAGCAGAGGGCCAAAGATATATGTTGGTTCGTGTAGGGATGGAGAGAAGGGATGGAGTGCCGTGTCATGTAACCTGAATCTGCATGAACTAGGATGGTCTGCCCAGACCGGCCACTTGAATGGATAAGAAAAGGGCGGACGCCAGAGAAGGCAGAAGAGGGTGAGATTCAGAAGAGATCGAAGAAGCTCATAGAAGAAGCCGGGAGATGGAAGGGGAAACTGGAAGTGAAAAAGGACGAAGAAGAGGATCGGCCGTAAAAGTCGCCCCGCTATATGAATATGCATTTAGCGAGACATGTCGTTGGAAAGAAGTTTTAAGGGAGAGAAGAAGAGGAAAGAACGAGTCCAAGAGTTAAACCAAGTCACAGTTGAAGAGGAAGGCACAACATCGGCAGAGGGCAGGAACAACCCGGAAATTGCTTTCTAGAACAGCGACGACGGAAGCTTTTTTCCAAGGCGCTGTGGGGGCAAAAAAGCCCCGGGAAGGAATGGGTCTGCGAAACCCCGACAGTGGGGGGAGAGGGGGAAGGAGCGGCCCTATTGCAAAGAAAGAGCTTGACTCGGTGGTGCAAGACCTGAAATGATTGTGCCTTTGGGGGTATTATGTCCCTCAGCACACGCCCCTCTTTTGGCGGCGGAAGCAAAGGGAAAAAAAAGAAAAAAAAGAAAAAAAAGGGGAAAAAAAAGAAAAAAACAAGGCCTATGGATGGTGTAAGCTGGGTGGGTATAAGTGGTGGCAGTTTACGTAGAGTGGCAATGCAGAGTCAGACGCCCTGGCAAGAGCTCGCGGCATAGTGCTGGAAAAAGCCACTGACACGAGCTTTTCCGAGCCTCAAGTCCGCGCGGTCGGTCAACACCACCATTTTTCTCTTCTTTTCTGGAGGAAGTCGCGCCCGGCCCCGGAAGACGCTTTACCGGATACGGGCTAGTGCGGCTGGAGGGTGTGGGTTGAACCCTAAGCCTCGCTGCCACGGCGTTTAAATGGTCCGAAGTCCGTCCCGGCGTTTATGGGGATCAGGAGCGGTGGCTGCGTTGCTGGCAGGCAGTCAGACGCTCCCCCCCCAAAACCGGGAAATTGGGGTGGTTCAGGCTCGGACTTTGAGGCAATGGCCGTGGGGTTATGGCCGTGATTCACCTCGCGGTTTAGTAGTGGTAAAGTCCAGGAACGGGCAACGTGGTGAGAGGGGAGGGAGAAGGAGAAGGAGAAGAGGAAAACCCCGACAGCGCACGGGGGCTTCTGGAGTGTACGGTGGCGCTTCGGCCTCCCAGTCTAACTACAGAAAGGATGGCAGTTACTGACTTACCAGTTCTCGAGAGGCCGTCGACGGCGATTTGTCACCTGAAAGCAGGAGAAGCAGTTAAGCCGTCGGAGTCCGGGCTCTGGCACTTTCACCGCGCGGGAAATGGCGCGCTGGCCGAAAAGAAAAAAAGCCAAGATACAGTACTTAACAGACATCGGCCACCCCCCAGGAACGTGATGCCGGGTGTGTTGGAGGTGTATCACCTGTATCCATACATGTGTATGCATATATGTTCATACATAAGTCAGGTCTGACGGCGTGTGTGTGTGTGTGTGGTGGCTTATGAGTATTAGATTACTATACAGGACGGAGATGCTGACCGTTTTTGGTCCGTCCGGCGCAAGGACCGCGCCCTCGAAAATATCACGGACGAGAATCTGACGTGAAGACCTACTTTTTTTTGGGGTCATTCCGACCGTCCATCCGGGGTTTGTGACCAGCCCGGGAGATGGGCAGGGACCAGAGATTGAAAAGCCCCTCCCCCCCAAAACACAGGGACAGGTGGTGGCTTAAGCAGGATGTGGTGGTTTGGCGTGACGGCCGCCCCTATCTCCTCCAGCCGTCTACTGCCAAAAAGAAACAGGCACAGGCACAGGCGCACAGTTCAGCGCAGGTTCAGCAGAAACACAAGGACTGGGACGAAGAACAGGCACACGACACATGCTAACAGGGAACGGGAACCCAGCGAAAAAGCCCACCCACTACGTCAACATACATCCACCCCTGTTCCCCGAAACAGCAGCGACAAAAACAGAGAGCTGATCGCACTACATCGCTGATCGGGGCGTATTGCCACACCGAGGCCGACTCTAATCAAACTTCCACGGCCGAGGCTTGGACTCCAACGTCACTCCCACCTAGACCGGGGCCGGCATGCGCGGTGGTGATATGGTTCCCAAACAGGTATTATCTTGATAGGGGGAAAAACGGGGAATATTAGACTCCGCTGGTATCATTGATGCTCGGAGGGAGAACACATGAAAACTGACAACTGGAAACCAGGGGGGGGAGAAGCGCAGGAAAATGTGAAAAAGGAGTTAAAAAAGAACAAAAAAGAGGAGATCCCGAAATACCAACGCTATATATATCCCAGATGAGGGGGAAAAAAAGAAAAAAAAAGAAAAAAAGGAAAAAAAAGGAAAAAAAAAAGAAGAAAAAAGGAAGAAAGGAAAAAAAGGAAGAAAAAAAGAAAAAAAAAAAGAAAAAAAAGAAACAAAAGATAACACCCCGTGCGATAATGACGCACCGCAAATGCGAGATATATGAAGAATGTGAAGAGAGACCCGAAGCCCGAGAAAAACAGGAAAGGGATGAACAGGAAAATCTATGGGTAAGGGGAACAAGAAGCATATCGTTACTACAATGGATTAGAAACAGAAACAACCAGACACAAAAAACACACGTGAAGCTCGCATCGCTCCCTCCACTCCGCCGGATGAAGTCATTTCCGAGTCCCGATCCACTCCGGGGTCTCTCTCCTTCCGGCTTCTCCCACTTCTGCAGCTCTGTCGAACTCCACCCGCCTGCAGCCCGCCCTCCATCTCGTCCCTCTCCCACTCCCTCTCCCTCTCCCTCTCACTGTCACTCTCACTGTCACTCTCACCCTCACCCTCACCCTCACCCTCACCCTCACCCTCACCCTCACCCTCACTCTGCCCGGCCCGTCGCCTATCTGCCGCTCTCAGCCGCAACCATGCGCGCGCGCTCGGCCTCATACTCGTGGCCAACCTCGTCGACCACCCAGCGCTTGCGGCCATCGGCATCGACGCGCAGCCCGTAGGCATAGCGCTTGCCCAGGCCCTCGATCGCGCGGTCGCGTTCCTTGCGCTGGCGCGCCTCCATGCCCTCGAAGTCGCGCGTCATCGCCGTGTGCGCCACGTACGTCATCACCGCCGCCACCGTGTTCGGCCGCCGCGGCATGTGCGGCAGCGAGCGGCGCCAGCGCATCACCAGCGCGAGCTGCCCCAGCATGATCACCAGCACGGCCATGGCTGCGATGCCGCAGAACAGGAACTCGCCGCGCAGCTGGCCCGGCCGGTACGGCAGGCCGGCGAGCGCTATCACGAACAGCTCCGAGAGCAGCACCGTGAGCGCCACCGACGCCGCGAAGATGTAGCCGAGGCGCGCGAGCGGGACGATGGCGAACAGCGGGACCGCGTGGCCGCTCTTGTTGATCGTGCTGCGCGCGTCGGCCGGCGTGTCGTGCAGCCGCGCGAAGACCGACATGGCCTGCGCGTCGACGAACACGCTGCGCCAGTAGCGCGCCACCAGGATGCCGATGATCGTGAAGCCGACGCGGAAGCCGATGGTCGCGCCCCGCGAGCTGTAGACGAACACCCGCCGCGGGTCGTCGACGAACGCCAGCGCCGTCGCCGTGAAGCCCAGAAGGCCCAGCAGGAGCCCGGCAAACGCCGTGTCGAGGTAGAGCCGGCTGCGGGTCCAGTCGGCGAACACCGTGGCCGACGACCCGGCGCTAACCAGGCCACCCTGGAGACGGCCCCGGAGCTTGTCGACCGCGGACTGGCCCTGCGTTGGCGGGAGGATCAGCGGCATGATACCGAAGCGGTCGCCCATGTCCTCAACATGGTAGTTGCCCAGAGTGTACTTGTACGTGCGCTCGTTGAGGTGTTTCGCCAGCTGTGTGTTGGTCATTTCCGTCGGTACGTCGGTAAAGTCTCGCTCGACCTGCGGGTGGCCCATCAGACTGGCCAGCCCGGAAATGCTGGTGGTCGGCTCTACCGTCGAGATGCTCGGCGTCTTGAGCCAGAGCACAACAACATAGACGAGACTGGCAGCGACAACTGCCAGCGACCCGGTGAGAATGTCCAGCGCCCACTTGTTGGTGCTGATGCGCGGCGGCCAGCACGGATTGACCGTGCCCTCGAACAGCGGCTCCTGGCAGTAGTTGGTGTCCAGGAAGATGGCCACCGGCGCCACGGCACTCCCGGCATCCGCGATGAACTCTGCGAAAATCACCGGCAGCATCGACAGCGCCGTTCCGGCCAAGGCAGCACCAGACGCGCCGTCGGGCGAGATCATCTGGCGCATGGGCTCAAGCGCCGTGATCTGGGTGCCGATCCCGCTGAGAAGCACCACAAAGGCTCGCGCAACCACCAGGGGCGTATGACTGCCCACAATCGACCGGGAGCCGGGCCAGGCAATCAGCTTGACGGGCTCGGGAAGAAGTGGGCCGGCGGTCTCCGTCGGCGTCAGCACCGGGGCTCCCGAGATGGGAGTGCCGGTGTTGGTTCCGGTGTTGGTTCTGGTGGTGGTGCCCGAGCCGGTGTCAGTGTCGGTGCTGTCAGTGGTGGCCGGGGGAGTTTCCGCGGAAGTGGCCGGGGTTGTCGGGGGTGTTGTTGCGGGCGTGGTCGGAGGAGTCGTCGGGGGAGTGGTGGGAGGAGTGGTATCCGGAGTTGTGGCCGGCGTGGAAGGATCGGTTGAAGCCGGGTCTGAGGACGGAGTTGCCGGGCCAGACGTCGGCGTGGCCGGATCAGACAAAGTCTGGGAAATGCTAATTGCAGTGTCGGACGAGGAGTCCGACTGGGTGGGAGTATCCGTGGAAGTGTCTGTGGGAGTCACAGTGGGAGAATCGGTCGGGGTATTCGTGGGGGTGTCTGTGGGAGACGTGGGAGTGACCGTGGGAGACTCGGTCGGAGTGTCGGTGGGCATAACCGTGGGCGTCTCCGTGGGCGTCTCGGTCGGAGTCTCAGTGGAAGTCTCCGTGAGAATGACTATTGGAGTGACTGTAGGAGTGACAGTGGGCGTGTCGGTGGACGTCTCAGCAGGCGTCTCCATCGAAGTGTCAGTCGGCGGAGACGTCAGCGTAGTAGTGGTCGACGGAGGAACCGTGGTAGACCGAGTCGTTTCAGCGGTCGAGGTGGTATCAGGCGTCGACGTCGACGGCGTCACTGTCGTACGAGGCGACGGCGTCGTCGGCGTCGTTCTTGTAGTGGTGGTGGTCGGCGGCTCCTCCGTCGTCGACGTGGTCGAGGGGGAAACCGTGGTCGACGGAGTCGTTTCAGTAGGCGAAGTTGTGTCAGGCGTCGACGGCGTCGTCGTCGTCGTCGTGGTTGTAGTGGTTGTAGTGGTGGTGGTCGGCGGCTCCTCCGTCGTCGAGGTGGTCGAGGGGGGAACAGTAGTCGACGTCATAGGCGGAGACGTCGGCGGAGATGTCGGCGTAGTAGTGGTCGACGGAGGAACCGTGGTAGACGGAGTCGTTTCAGCGGTCGAAGTAGTCTCAGGCGTCGACGTCGACGGCGTCACTGTCGTACGAGGCGACGGCGTCGTCAGCGTCGTCGCTGTAGTGGTGGTGGTCGGCGGCTCCTCCGTAGTCGACGTGGTCGCGGGGGGAACAGTAGTCGACGTCGTAGATGTGGTAGACGTGGTGGCCGTTGGACAGAAGCACGACTCGGGCGTGTCGTCCAGACAGATCATGTCGAAGCCGCTGTCGCACGCCGAGCAGAAGCAGTACGAGCCATCGCACAGGCTGGTGGACCCTGACGGGCAGATTGGCGGCGTCGGGCGGGTTGTGGTCATGGTAGTCGTGGTGGTGGACGGCGGCTCCGTGGTTGAGGCTGTGGTCTCGGTCGTGATGCTGGTTTCGGTCGTGCTGGTGGTCTCGGAGGTTGTGGTTGTCGTCGCCGGCTCGGTGATGCAGAAGCAGGACTCGCCCGAGCACGTCAAACTCGCGCCAGACTGGCACGTCGGCGGTTCCGTCGTGGTGGTGGTCGTAGTCGGCGGGATGACACACTGGCAGAAGTCATTCGAGCACGTCAACAAGCTTCCGGAGGAACATACCACTGGCATCGTTGTAGTAGATGTCGTGGTTGTCGTCACCGGAGTTGAAGTGCAATAGCAGAAGTCGTTAGAGCACGTCAATGTGGCACTCGAGTTACATGTCACCGGCGGCTCGATAGTCGTCGTGGCGGTGGCGGTAGTCGTCGGCGTGACGAGCGGCGGACACCGGCACGCGCCGTCGTTGCAGCTCGGCGCCACGTCGCTGCAGAGGACATCCGCGCAGTAGCAGTAGTCGCCGTCGCAGATGACGCCGGACCCCTCGGGACACGTCACCGTTTGCGAGACCGGCGCGCAGCCGCAGGTTGTGAGCGGGCTGTCGCACACCGTGGCATGCCCCGGCGGGCACGGGCACGTGCACACGTCGTCCACGCAGGCGGCCACGCCGGACGCGCAGGTGACCGTCGGCGGCGGGATCTCCTCGCACCAGCACGCGAAGCTGCTGCACACGTCGCGGTAGCCCGCCTGGCACGGCGGCGCCAGTTCGCACGGGCACGACGACTCCGAGTCGCGGCACACCCGCAGCTGGCCGGTGGGACACGGGCAATCCTTCACCCGCCTCGGCGGGCAGTACGACGGGTACGCTGTGGTTGATTCCGGCAGAGTCGGGGTAAGAGTCGGGATGCTCAAGGTAGTCGGCAAGTGCGGGATCACGAATGTGGGCGTGCTGGCGGTCGACCGCGGAACGCAGGAGCACTCTCCGTCAAGGCACACACGCGTCTCGGAGCGCGGGTGGCACGATACCGATGAAGGAGTGCTTGCAGGGAGAAACAGCGTGGGGATTATGATCGTCGGAAGGTCTCCAAGCACCAGCGGAGGCCGAGTCGTCGACGCCGGCGGAGTTGACGATCTCGGGGTCGATGCTGGCGGCAAGGCAATGATCAGTGTTGGAATGGCGGGCGGGTCAAACAAAAGCGGTGGCGTGGTCACCGTCGTGGTTTGTGTGACCAGGAACGGATCCTCGGCGTTGAAAACCGGCTGGAACGACGGCCGCACCGTCAGCGTCGGCACCAGCCACGGGTTCGCAGGCCCGGTGGGAGGAGCCAACTGTCTCCGGACTACCGAAGCAGCCGCATCACCGGGAGTTGCCGACGTCGCAAATGGGTCAACAATGGCGGACCGCAGCAGCAGCTCGATGCGGTGAAACTCGACTAGTGCCGGATC
This sequence comes from Knoxdaviesia proteae, assembly GCA_001510565.1. NCBI lineage: Eukaryota > Fungi > Ascomycota > Sordariomycetes > Microascales > Gondwanamycetaceae > Knoxdaviesia > Knoxdaviesia proteae. The sequence continues at coordinate 376,791 of LNGL01000033.1, forward strand.
GGGCTCGGCCGTCTCAACGGGGTCTTCCGGCACGGCCACTCCGTCATGGTCAGCATCAACGTCAAGCCAGTGACTCGACGTCGAGTCCCGGCCATCGAGATCGCGTTTCAGCACCGGGTACTTGTACTCGGATTTGGCGCCGTCGGGGACATTGCGGTGGATGAGCCGCACCGTCACAAGCAGGCCGACGGTGACGAGGATGACGATGATCAGGCAGTAGAAGCGGGCGAGGAAGCCCTTCTTCCGCACGGCCTTCCGGCCTGTTTTCGGAGGAGAATCCAGGATGACCGGTGGTTAGTAGAAAGTCAAAATAGAGGGAATGTTTCCGAGAAGAAAGCGAGCGTGGTAAAAAAAAAACGAGCGTGTAAGTGCCGGCTGATGATGTCTGTGTTCAACGGAAAACCCGGCAAGGCAGACGGGGGCAAGAAGACAAATGGAAAACAAAGAGTCACGCAGCTGGGACTTGCATCAGGGCAGGACAGGGCAAGGCAGGGAAGAAAAGAAGGAAGAAGAGACAGAGATGAGGAGTGAGATTAAGACGACGATGGAGGATGAGAAGAGGGTATAGACAGCAAGGAAGAGGAGCCCCGACTATGGCAGACTAACTACAGGGACAGACGGCTGATTGGGGAGCCTGGAACCGCCCAGGGGGTAATCAGACTCTCAAAAGCCAGTAGTAGTGCAGGAGTGACAGAGAGGAAGAGGAAGGATTGCTAGGACACTCTCCCCCTGGTACAGATTTGCAGGGTTTGGGACACTATGACCCAGAGCGCGGGTAGAGAAGCTGAGGGAGAGGAGATTGGGTGATGGAAGCGAAGAAGACATCGAGTGGCAGCTACTAATGCCTCTATATAGTGTTTGGGCTGTAAGGGAAGCACGGAGCGGTGATGAAGGAGACGATACAGAGCAACAGAATAAGGAGGACTTACGCGTGGGATCTATGGCATTGTACCCTTGAGTAGAGGAAGTTTGTTTTCTCAGTCTCAGCATTCTAGCTAACAACGTGTTGTCACTACGCCAGTTGTGGGCTAGTTATCAAGTAAGAGAATAAGAAAGCTGGCGGGATTCTGGTGAGCGGCTCCGGCACGGCTGACGAGCCGAAGTGGTGGGAGGGACGATCTCTCTCAAGTGGTTTGGTACGGCTTTCTGTAGCGGACTTTGGAGAGCTCACTGCTTGTTTAAGCCGAAAGAGAGGAGGAGACGGGAAAAGAGCTGCTCAGGAAGACAGCTGCTGCGTTCTTTCAGACTGGGGAGGAGAGCTGAGGTCTCTGGAACGCTCGAGGCGGATGCAAACAAAGGGACCGGCAAACAAGCATCAAAAGACTGTCTGGTCGGAAAAACGACGAGTCCCGGGGAATCTCAAGATATGGCTGAGTCTAATGCAAGAGGAAAATAGAAAAAGAAAAGAGGAAAAATGAAAATAAAAAAGGAGAGCCCGTGAACGTCGTGAGGAGAAAAGAACGCTGAACCCAAAAAGACAAAAAAAAAAAAAAGGGAATATTCCAAAAAGCGCAAGATCGACAAGCACCCAAGCGAGAAGAGTTGAAACGACTCAGGAAGAATCAGAGAGAAAATAGAAAGACCACAAAGGAAACAGGATCAGAGAGGAAGAGGGATGGTCAACGCCGTTTCGCTTGCATGGTTGAAGCCCGGGACAAAGAGACGCTGGAAAAAAAGAAAGGAAACGGTGAGGTCTTGGTCGGGCGTAGCAGCGTTTGGCTGAAGATCCGAAGGGGTCAGGGCCTGATGGAATTTCGACGAGGATTGGAAATCACAGGGAACGGCAGTCGAGAACAAGCTATGGGAGAGAACAAGTTTGCGCGTTGGTTGGGGAGAGAGTGTGTGGGGGGGAAGAAAACGAGTGAGAAGAGAGAGACGGACAGATATCGCGAGATTTGAAGAGCAAGAGAGAGGAGGGGAGGGAGAGAAAGAACGACAGAGGCTGGAGTCGAGAGGAGGAAAGGAAAAAGGGTAGAAGGGACTGTATCGAGATGCAAGAAGACGAGGAAGAAGAGGGAGGCCCGGAAACAACGTGTGTGTGTGTGTGTGTGTGTGTGTCTCCATTCACCCGTCCAAGTAAGTCAAGACGACCGCGATATACCACAGGACACACAACACACTTCGGCGACAGCGCTCTTCACCACCTTCAAGCCACGCAGACACACACCAGGCCCAGAATGCCAGCTCGAGCCGCAGCACCAGCAGCAGAGCCAGAACACACTGGCTGGCTGAGACGCCTTCGTCAGTCCCCCGTGTAAGTGGCCGCTCGTTGCTGGCGCCTTACAGGCACACTCCACGGGCTGAAAGGCAGACGCGCAAAAAGACGAAGGGGGGTGGCACACCAGAAGACGCAGCCAGGGACAGACAGCAGCAAGTATCCTGGAGAGGTCCACCACCTCACGCCATCTGTGTCGCCGTGAACCGAAATCACTGATGATCCGACGCCACAGACTGCTCTTTGTGCATGCACTAATGCCCCCTCTCTCCTGACTTCAGACGGCCGGGTGCCTGACGGCCGTGGACGGCCCACGTCGCAGTCGGTCCAGTAAGTGCCATCTCGCAGTCCCCGAGCATGGTGTATCAAAAGCCCGCCAGATGCACCCGTCGCTGGCCTGGACATCACCCCCCGACGAAATCCACATCTGAGAGCAAGATGATTCAGGTGTTTGATTCGGCATTTCCCAGCACTAATGCGGGCAAACTGCTCTTCTCCCCAGCTTTGACTTCTATCTTTTTTCTTTCTATTTTTCTGCCCTCTGCTGTCTCCTGTGTGTGCATGCGCCGCCCTGTTGACTGAAAAATCCAGACACACACACAAGTCGCACAGCTTTCCGATTTGGGTATCGGGCGGCGCACGCGCGGGGGCGTGGAAGAGCACGAAACCCGCAGTTTCTTTGGTCGGTTCCATTCTGCCCAGCCTCAACTGGCTTTCCTGTCTCGCGGCTCCGTCCAGCTCATTGGACCCGGGACAGACACACACATAACAAGGCGGCAGAGGGGAAGAGAACGAAAGGAAAAAGTCATATTCCACTCGCTCACAGGGGGGGACTTGAACCTCTGCTTGTGCCGCTCAACAGCCGTGGCGAGGGCCCCGAACTGGACAGATGGTCAAATGTCCTGCACACTGCACCACCGCCCCGGAGATATCCATCGGCATCTGAGGGTTTTGCGGGTATGGATTAGGGGTTTGCTCCCCCCCGCCCGCCTCTCTCCCCCCGATCTGGGTTTTCCCCTGTCTCCAGTCCTCCATGTTGTCTGTTCCCTGTCCACGGCCAGGTGTCACTGTTCCCAGTTCTTCTTTGTTTGGCTCGGTGGGCTGGCCCACATCCAGCCGTCGGCCGTCGCTGCGAAGGCCTGGATCCAGTCGACCCAGGCACAGATAGGGCTGATGTTTGCGCCTGGGGG
>LNGL01000034.1:0-36940 GCA_001510565.1 Knoxdaviesia proteae
AATTTATATCTTTTTCTATAAAATTCCTATTAACTATATTTACTAAACGTCGACTCTAAGAGGCTATACGCTTCTATTTAGCTAACCCTCAAATGTCTATCTCGTAAGTTGCGCGAGATTTCGCTATTAGAAGAAGGGGTTTTTAGTAGCATAGCTGCACTGGCAACATTGGTGATTTGGCAACATTGCTGATGAGCACCATCTTTAGATGGTGCGCTCGTAGAGTGAACCAGATAAGTGGGGCGTGGCACGAGTATGGGGAGAAGAGAAATACTGTACACCGCACAGTTCATCTTGCTCGGGGTTTTCTTTTGTTGGTACGCGCCGGCCAGGGAGCAAAAGTCCACGGGCGGATCTTTTAATTAACCGTGCAAAGGCCTTTTTCTGCAGACTGCCACCACAGAGGCGGCAGAAGTGAGTACTGTACTGTACTGTACTGTAAGTACTGTAGAACTGTCGACTGGCCGTTCCCTGCGCCTTCTGTTTAATATCCCGGGTTTCTGCAGGAGCAGTGCATACGGGCATCTCCAGACTCTGGACAGTACATGCAGAGAGTAAGATGTGTGTGTGTGTGTGTGTGAGTGTGTGTCTCGCGCAGATACTTTTGATCTCGTCGTGATGCTGCAATCGCGCTGGTAGCATCCACGTGACTCCCACACGTGACGAGATTTGTTGACACTTGGACGACCCGTGCTGCCGGTGCAACGCATTGTTGACTTGGTTTCCTCTTTGGGCATTTGTGGGCAGCTTCTTCGCGCGTTCATTGGCCAATTCTGGGGTCGGAGAGCAAACGCGGCACGCGGCAGACGGGGTCCCTGAAGAAACAAAGAAAACACGCCCCCCCCCCATGAGATAACAACATCGTGGTTTTTTCGACTTGATATTTCTCTCTCCCCACGTCACGCCCCCCCTTGACTTTCCCCGATATCCAGACTTTTGATCTGGTCTTCCACGTCCGTATATTTATGAATCCTTCTGTTTTGGCTTTTTCCCTGAGAGAGAGAGAGAGTGTGTGTGCTTTGAGGGTCTCTCTCTCAACCCCTGGTCCCTCGTCTTTTTCCACTGCTAAATGGATGGCGTAAGGAAGCTTGTTGATTGAAGCTGGGCCAGACACGCGCTGCCCTAGCCAAACCTCGAAGACACGGAGTCTATTGGAGACAGAGGGGGAGGGGGGGAGGAAGGCAGACTGAAGAAGCGAAAGAAGGCTGGAATCGAGGTAGGCAAGACACCAGATGGCCAGACTCGGAGGGAGAGGAGAGGGCCTGCTTTTTCAGTACAGTCCTGAACATACAGCAAGCACATCCTTAAAACCACAACCCTCGGACACCGCTCCTGGGACAAACATCCAGTACATCGATCATGATCATGCAACAGGAACACAGAGACATATAATACACCACCACCCTGAGCGAGAATGGAGCCACCAAGCCCGCCACAACACGCAGAGAGGGGTCAAGGCCTCGTTTGAGGGCCTGCCCTGGCCCGGAGTTGCATGGCGAGACACCAGAAGAAGAAAAAGAAAAAGAACCAGGGAACCAGGACGTGCCTTTGGTGGTTTAGTGGCTGAAAAAAAAGGCTTTAACAGAGAGGAGAAAAGAGAGCAGGGAACCCTGGAAAGGCAATTAAGAGAAGGCCAAGGTGTGTGTGCATTTCCTAATGGCGGCGAGGCCCTTCTCTCTTGATATCCCAGCTCCGGGGCGTGTCAGCACCCAGGAACCGAGAAAGGCAAAAGGGAAGGGGGTTAAATTCGTCATCAAAGGCTCATTAAAGCCCTCGCTGTCCAACCACACTGCTCCGCCGTGTGGTGATTTGGTGATGGTGATGAGCGCCCGGAACGGAAACCGTCAACGCTTCTGGTCTATCCAGTCTTGTCTGCACTGCTTCTGTCACCCCATTAAACACGGTCATGGTATTTATGAAGGGCAATCCAGGTGGGCGTCGTCTGGTGTCTAACTGAACAACTCTTTTTCGTCCCGTGCTGTCTGTTTCTTCTGCCAGGCCAGTCTCCCTCACATGCTTTGTCTCCCACCCAAAGTGGGTGGTTGAAGTTGACGCTTCGTCCAGCCAATCTCAGCTTGGAACGAACTTGGCCGCTACTCAGTTGGCAGACCTGCTTGGTTGAAAGCTGTTGCTCGTGCTGGTGCTGCTGGTGCTGCTGGTGCTGCTGCATGCTTGATACTCGTATTCTCCTTGGCCCTTGGTGTGGTCTTCAGGAGTCTTTGCATCCCCCCGTTATGTGGCATATATCCACTTTGTATGAATGCAATTCTCTTTTGGTTGCATGCTCGCCCCCCCGGTATACTGTAAGGGTATTTGCTATTTGCCTGGCCACACGCCCCCCCCCGCACTTTGCTTCGCAGAGCCGTTCGTTCCCTCTCTTCTTTTTCTGCTCGAGTGTCTTTCCTTTCTTGCGGCTTGTCTCTGGGTAACGCACAAATCCATGCTTTGAACACGCCCGGTACTGCAAGCTGTGTGTGTGTGTGTGCTTAATGGCGAGAGAACCGGTGCTTCCTCTGTTTCTTCGTAGACGCGATATCTGCATAAGCTGCGCTACACACACATGTAATTAAGCTTCTCTCTTCTGTCCCGTACCTGCGTCGTCCTGCATTCTATCTGGCCAACCTCAACCACTTAAAGGCACTTACTATAAATAATCCTTGGGTGAATATTGAGAGCCATGCCATGCCATGCTGGGCCCTGGCGTGATAACTTTCTTCCCTGGTCTGTCCTCTCTATTTTGCGTGTTCGTGCTTTCGTCTTCCCTTCCCAATTTCTGTCTCCACTTCTGATCGATTTCCCAATCTAGGTCGTGTCAAGTCATTTACTTTTGAACCTGCAAGAACTGCGTTACCCTGCACTTCGTTCCTTCCGCGTCTCTCGTCTCTCGTCCTGGGCTTTTCTCTATCTAGCTGTGGAGTCTTTTTTCCTGCTTAGCCTTCTCTCTACTTTTTCTCTTTTCTTTTTTTCTTCATCCGCATCTGCTTCTTCCCTTTCTTCTTCTTCTTCCTTTTCTGTCTCTTACACTTTCTTCTTCTTCTTTCTTTCTTCCTCTCTTCCCATCTCCACCTCTCCAACCTCCTCTTGTTTTCCTTCTAGAGACGGTGACAGGTGATTTGGTGACAGGTGACGTGACGCTGTTCCTGACTGTTGGTGATGTTCTAATGTGGATGTAATTGATCACGATCTCTCTCTCACTCTCTCTCTCTGTTGCTTCTACTCTCTCCCACGCTCTTTTTCTGCTGTTACACTCTCGTTTACTTGCTTGCTATATCGAACTCTCTCACCCTAGTCTCGCCTTCTCTTTGCTCTCTTGTGTTGATCTTGTTCTCTCTGTCTTTTTTACGTGTTTTCTGTCATACTGTCAATACCCCCAAACATGGCCACCATAATCACCACATACGCAACCTCAACCTCCGCTTCGAAAATGGATTCTCCCACTCATATGTCGAACCCAAACTCGCCTTCTCTGCCCCATCATATGGGCAGAGCCTCCGGTTCTGATCTGGCCGTTGTCAACGTCCATCCTGACAAGCAGCCCAAGAACCGACGCAAGCGAACTCAGTATGTGGTGATCCCACCAAAAATCCCTATATCAACGCGTCTTGGAAGAGTTCTCGATATATATAACTGCTATCTGTACTCGAGTCTCATAGAAACCCTGGCTAACCTGGTGGTTCCCGCGTGTCCAACTTTCTAGGGCCGTCGACAAGTCCATCCTCGAGTCCGCTTATAAGGCAAACCCCAAGCCGGATAAGACAGCACGCCTCGCTATTGTGCGGAGCGTGTCGATGACCGAGAAAGAAGTTCAGGTAAGCTCTCAACTCAGACTTCACACCCAAGCCGCACCATTTCCTTGTTTGGCCACCTTAGGAACGCGTTCTCTGCAAAGACTGGGAATGCCCCACATATATATATCTATATGGACCACATAAATGTGCTTCAACATGAGCTAACGTGATATCTAACTGCTTTCCAGATTTGGTTCCAAAACCGACGACAGAACGACCGACGAAAATCACGCCCGCTGACCCCCGAAGAAATCGTCGCCCTGCGCTACGGTGGCATGGCCGTCTTGTCCTCCGACTCGAGAAGTCCCGACGCGTCTCTTTACTCTCAGCATGCCTCTTCAATGGCCGCCTCCACCTCGCCTCTGTACGAAATGTCTTCTCGCCCGATATTGACCCCTCCTGGATCTCAAGAACGCCTGTTCCCCTCTTCCAAGCCTTTCGACGCGTCGTCTTCACTACAGCCATCAAGCTCTCCCGACGGCCCCCAGGCCCAGACTCCGGCTTTGGCCCGCTCGTTCCCCGGTGCTGTGGGATATCTGGCTAACCGCTGGAACCTGGGCCCCACCTTCTCGTCTCCCGCTGGCAGCGACCCGGCGAAGTGAGTTAACCCTTCTCGAGAGCCTGCCCAAAGTTTCAAAGCTTGGCGACCAGAAGAGGGCGTGAAGACGGATTGAATTTACTAACACACGCGCTTCTAGGCCCGAGCAACAACCTGAGCCGACATCTACTGCTGTTGCCGTTAACGCCCCGTCTGACGCACCGGTTCTTCCCAAGCCCGCTTCCAAGTTCCGCATGTCTTTCTCGCTCGAAGGAAAGGCCGAAATCGTCGCTGCTGAACCGTCTCCCCCTCGCGTCATTCCGCCCCGCCCCATGTCTACGGTCCCGACGCTGCCCCAGGTTAAGAGAGGCTCGCTGCAGAGAAGCCAGAGTGCTTTCAACAGCGTTACGCTTCCTCCGATTTCAACTCTCACCGGTGGTCTCCCCCCGAGATTGTCCCACGGCCGATCGCGCGATGTACACGCGTGGGAGTTTGCCTGCGACAAAGATGCCCCGGATGATCTTACCACTCTGGCCGAGAACGAGGCCAATGGATCGGCTCTGGCGGCTATTACCCTGATCCGCTCCTCTTCAGCACTCCAGCCCAGCAGTGTCAGTAAACGCAACGCCCCTCTGGGCCGTACTCTCTCTCGTGCCCAGAGCTCAGCTGCGGCCGCGAACCCCCCGGCTAAGAAGGCGAGGCTTAACCGCACGCAGTCGAGCGTTGCGAGAATGCAGACCGAGACCGAATCAGCCCCGACTGACACGCCGGTTAAGAAGCCCCAAAGCACCCTGTCGGGAGCTGCTGACTGTGGCGGAAAGGTCAAGGTGTCGATGCTGGTGTCACACTCAGGTGACTCAGACAAGGAAAACTGGAGCCCCGACGAGGATGGCAATTCCGCGAGACGGCCCCGGCTTGTGCGGACCCCGAACTCGCGCCGAGTCCTTCCGCCGCCCAACTCTAACATTAAGTCCAACGCCAACTCGCCCACCAGCAAGTACTCCGCGTGGCCGGTGAGCCGGGTCCTCCAGGACAACACCAGCGTCGGCCCGCTCTCCACGCCCCCGTTCACATTCTCCAAGGGTAGCGGCTCGGCCTTCTCGCCCATGCGCGGCGGCCAGCGCGGCGGCGCGGACCGCCGCATTAGCGTGTACGAAGACAACTCACCGGCGCCGCCGTCCAAGTCGGCCTCGGGCGAGGAGGACGTGCACCGGTTCATGCGCGGCGAGGTCAGCCCTAGCAAGCGCGGCGATGCGGACTGTGTTGCCGGCCTGCTTGCTCTCAGCCAGGGCAACTGGCGGTAGTCTCACCCGTGTCCATTCCCGCAGCTATAACGACGACCACTTTTCAAGAAACTTTTCCTTTTCCTTTTTATTTTTCTCAGTGTTTAATTCTTTCTTTTTAAACTCTTCCGGATACGATCTCTTTGTATGTCGCGGAGCACGGCGAAGGACGCAAGCGAAATGGGCGGCATGGGATATGACTGGACGCGAAAGACGGCGGAATCAAATATTATGTTGGTTTCTTTTTATATTCTTATTCTCTCTCTCTTTCTCTCTTTTTTTCTTTCTGTTCCCCTCCTATATGCTTTCTCCCTTTTCAGCTTTTATCATTCTTCACGATGGCAGGTGTGCGTGGTGTTTTTGGATATGATGAGAACGAGCAAAAAGGAAGATAAATGCCCTGTGATCCCAGCCAACCTGCACTTTTCTGACTTCTTTTTCTAGTCTTCACCTGCACGTCTCTTTATATAACCCTTTTCTGTGATCACCGTGTGAACTTTGAGAAGTCACGCTGTTTATACGAAAGATGCCTTTTTCTTTTTGCCATTTACAGATGCTTCATCTGTGTGATGCTCTCTTTCTCTCTCTATGTACCCCTATCATGCCCGCCTCTATTTTCTTTTTCCTCCACGGGAGACTGGTTGTAGCGGTAGGGCAGGCATTGACAGCAACTGCTTTTCCTTTTCTGCATGCTGCGAAAGTCCCCACGGGGGTATAAGACAGGAAGACTCGTTCCTGGTGTGTGATTTGAAATGCTGTTCGGATATCCCCCGAGTGTGTGTGGGGGGGCATCCGCCCCGGAAAGTAGCGACGCTTAGGAACGAAGAATCTTCGAACGATCTTTGGGTGTGCGGGGACCAAACCAAAGCTTTTATATACAAATCCCCCCCCCCCCTTCCCCGCTGTCCGGAGCTTCCGGGCGGTGAAGGGGGAACCGACTTTCTGGGAGGATGGGTGCGGGCAGAGGCCATGCTTGTGGAGGCCAATATAGGGGACGCAGATATGAGACTGTGCATGTTGGATTAGATATATTCATCTTTTTCATCGAGAGGGAGGGTTGCTTCTGCTTTTTTTTTCTGATAGTTGTTCCCGACCAGTGTTATTCTTGTTCGTTGTGCTTCTCGTCTCTGCTTGATAGGAACTTGGTGGGCTAGAAACATACAACTGGCTTCCGGGGCCGGGATCTTGCCTGACCGCACGTGCAAGTGACGTTGAGTTCTCTTACATGCATTTCCACGTATTTCACGATTGCTTCGTCTCGAAACTTAGAAAATTCGTCTGTATATATAAGCGACATCTATCTAAAGAAAGCCACCAGATCTTCTAGCTTCCACCGTCCATCCCCATCGAGAGGACTCTATATATACTCCAACCATCATCCACACACAAACACCACCGGCACACCTCTATTGTCTTCTCGTCTCCCACCGCCGAAAAAAAGGGGGGAGACATGTTGTTCCAAAAAAAAAAAGGATCGCATATGTACATCAAGAAAAGGGTGGAATCAAAATAAAAAAAGGAACGCACCACCCGGGTTGCTAAAACACCTGTAAAGAAAACACCGCTTGGAAAAGAGATTGGGGGACATGAGATTTATAATGGGGCCCGACGTGCAGAAAAGGACTTGGATGCCCGGAAGAAGAAGGAGAAACAAAAGAACGACGCAATAGAAAGATTCAAACCTGATAAAAAAACACAAATGCCACTCCTCACATTCCCAACAGACTCATCTGGCGGCGGAGCGGGCTGGCAGCCGTCGACCCGTCCTCGCTGGCGTAGCAGGCCGAGTCGGTGTCAATGTCCCACTCGGGCAGCTCGTCGCCGCTGGCAAGCAGCATGGCCTCGTACTCGGCAGCGTCGTCCTTGTCGCCGCCGGGCGTGGTGGCGGCCGAGTCGAACGCCTTCTGGGTGGCGGCGCGCGTGTTCCACCGCAGCGTGCGCGACACGCTGTCGAACCACTCGGTGTCGGTGCGCGTGACCGTCGGGAACGGGTACTGCGACGCCGTGATGGTCACGTAGTCGCCCTGCCGCAGCTCGACGCGGCCCTTGCCGTCGAACGCGCAGTATGCCGTCGCGCGGCTGTTGCGCGGCACGCACACGCGCAGCGCCATCGTGTCCGACAGCACCATCGGCCGGAACGACAGCGTGTGCGGGCAGATCGGCGTCAGCAGGATGGCCGGGATGTCCGGGTGCACGAGGGAGCCGCCGGCCGAGAGCGAGTAGGCAGTGGAGCCGGTGGGCGTTGAGAAGATGCAACCGTCTGCCTGAACGACCGTCAGCAGCTCGTCGTCGCCGTACAGCTCCAGGTTGGACACGTACGGCGACGGGCCGCGGTCGATGACGAGCTCGTTGAGAACCTCGAACTGCTCGCCCTCCTGGGCGGCCTGCGGGGTGGGAGAGGCGGCATCGCTGCGGTCGCGGTACACGGTGCAGGTGAAGCGCATGCGCAGGTTGACCTTCATGCCGGCATCGCCCATGATGCGGTCCAGGTGGTGGTTGAAGCGCTCGTATTCGAAGGTGGTCAGGAAGCCGAGACTGCCCAGGCTGAAGGACAGGATCGGGGGCACCACGCGCTGGAACAGCCACGAGGTGAAAAGCACGGTGCCGTCGCCGCCGAGAGTCAGCACGAGATCGAACTTCTCCGGCTGGCTCCAGCACAGGTCGGGCGTCCAGTAGCGGAGCATGTGCTCGAAGCGCGGGTCGCCGGCGGTGACAGCGGCGGCGTTGAAGCGCTTCGACGTGCGCAGCTTGGCGTCGACGTACACGTTCACGCCGATATCGGAGCCGTAGCGCGGCGTGTTGAGCAGCCAGGTGGCCAGCTTGCGCGTGTGGTAGACCAGCTGGTTGTCGCGCGCCTTGGTGACAATCATGATGTTGCGCACGGCGCGCTTGATCGGGCGGCGCTGGAGCTGCTTGGACACCTCACGCACGCCGGTGGCGGTCTGCACGAGGCGCGAGTGCGACATGGTGTCGTCGTTCTTGATTTCCTCGAGCACCTTGTCGATGTTGACGGCGTCGTCGAAGCGCTGATGGTAGAAGCAAGGGGATTGGAGGGCGGGGAAGGCGGTGGCGGCGCTCGGAGTGACGCTGGCGCGGCTGGCGAGCTCGGTGAGGGCGTCGGCCAGGCGCTGCGACGAAGACGACGAGGACGACACCGGGCGGTTGGCCGCATCGGCCTTGAAGGGCGGCGACAGCATGCTGGACAGCGAGAGCGCCTCGGGCTTGTTGCTGCGGGCAACCGACGCGATGGCCTTCATGATGGTCTGGCGCGGGATATCGGGCGGGAAGCCGGTGGGCGAGGCAAGCGTGGCCGACTTGAGCGGCTGCAGCGGGGCCGGTTCAAGGTCGTCGGAGAAGGTGGATGCGGCAAGGGGCGAAGGCCGACCAAGAGCCGCTCCCGAACTGTGCGGGCGCTCGGGAAGGGGATTTGCCAACGGCGATGTGAGGGAATAAACTGGGCGATTGAGAGGTGGACTCAGAGCAGGATGAATGGACGCAGTGGGAGAGACCACAGATTGCGCAAGATGCATTGTGAACGGGAGAAGAAGAGAGAGGAAGACAAAGGAGGGGGAGAAGAGCGTTGGGTGGTGGAAGATATATACAAAGTTATGTATATACCAGGGTTATGTGTTTATGGAGGGATAATAACACCAGCACATTAAACACATACACACAAAATATGCGTTTAATGAGGGATGCCGCACAAAGCGATGGAGAAAAGAAAAGGGAAGGAGCGGGTGGAAAGCGGAAAAAGGTGGAAGGTTAGTATTGGCGGGAAGGAACGGTGCGTGACCCGATTAACAGGGCAGGTGCAAGTTGTGAATGCCCGTTAGCACCAACGAAGGAAAGCACAGGCCGCTTCTGTTAAAAAAAAAACTAAGAAACTGGGTCAAGTTCCTCCCAGCAAAGCGGAGAGACTTTTGAGGAGCGAGAGAGCGAGACAGAGGGCACCTGTGAGTGACTGAAAAATAAAACATCATTTTACAAACAACGTCAGTCAAACTAAGTTCAGTACCACAGAATAGAGAAGCAGCAGTGGTAATATGGCAGCGGAAGTCACGGACTTTCCGGACGTGGCTCTGGGTAGATTTTGTGCAGTAGTGGCTCTTGTGGCTCTTGGAGGGGCGGCGTGTCCACTGTAAAGAGAGACACACACACCGGCTATGGATAGAGGAACACCAAGGCCGATTTTCGGGCTTTCGGGCGTAGGAGGGAGATTAAGTCAAAAAAATAAAAAAATAAGCCCGGTATCTGCAACCCAGAACTTGTGGAATTCTTGATTCCGGACTTTGGACGCCCGGCAGACGGACGGAGATACACCAGCTCTAAAAAGAGCAACGGAGTTGCGAACTTCGCGAAAGGGAGGAGTTTTTGCTTTGCCAACTGCTTCCAGCTGCCACGGGCTTTCTATGACGCTGGAAGGCGAAAAGTGTTGTGTAAGACAAACGGGCGAAGGAGAGTAAGGCAGGAGCGGACGGCCTGGAACGTGGTCCAGAAAGCCGCGATCAACGGGAAGGTGTAAGTGATTAGTGAAGAACAAAAAAGAAGCAGGAGCGACCGGCAACGGCTCTTTCTAACTCGAGGTGATCTTCAAATGGTGGAATTGCTCGGGGCAGGCAATTCAGAAAGAACGGCCTTTATTATATAAGTCTCTGCAGACGGTCTCCTGACTTTCTCGCTTCGTTCTTCAGTCTTCCTTGATCTTCTGAAAAAGCTCGTGAACTCGTCTCCAAAGTCTTGCTTTATCCAAGAGTTCTGGCGTGCTTTTTTCCCACCATGAGTCCAAAAAAGGACGAAGCAAGATTCTCGGCTTTCAGCCCTGAAAACCCCGAGTCACAGGCACACTTGTGTGATAACCTTTTTCGGAGTTCACACGGCGGGCGGTGATGAAGTGACGACGCCGTGCATATGTGGAGATTCAGTCTTCTCCAGTGAAAGGAGATAACTAATCTTCATGTGCGCGGTTTGGTGGGTCATGCAGGTTGAAGAGAAAAAAAAACCTTTTTTTTTCTGAGGTATGTCCGATGACTGGCGGCAATTATGACAAACAGAAAAGTCGAGTTCATGCTAAACTCAATAGATCCAGTGCAGTGGACCCTTGGGGGAACTAGGGAAATGCGACAAGACAAAAGAAGCACATAGCCCAAGAGAGCTACAACAATGTGAACATACCGAGCGAGACGGGAACTTTAAGATTACTGCTTGTCCTGTGACGAAGAGCAGTGATCTGTTGGAAATTCCACGATTGGATGGCTGCACTGTGATAGTGACGGGCGGGCGATTCGACTAGTTGGCAACACCGACGGACGGACAGTATCGACGTATTGGAGGTGAGCAGAGTCTATTCGCGGAGTGACGAGAAACAAAGAAATGTGACGAGCAAAAGGAAAGATTGGAAAAGAATATGAGTTTGTTTTTTTGACTGACACCAGGCCTGAGATTGAGTACAAGAACGACAAAGCAGATTAAACGAGAAGAAACGACAGAGAAAAGAGGTGGGAGAAGAGGGCGTCCAGCGCAGGCAAGATAAAAAAAAAAAAGATGTCGGAGCGGGTGGTGACAAAAGAGCACAGCTCGGAAAGACGGACTTTTGCTAATATTTTTTTTTTATATCTGCACTGCAGGACGAAAGAAAAGAAGAAACGGGCAAAAAAAGGCAACACAAACGAACGGGGCCGGGCTTGGGTCTACAAGACTGGAGAAGAAAGAAGAAGAGAGAAAGGACGGGATCACGACGTTCTGCGGCCCGGGAGCTTATATCAAAAACGAGTCTCTTTCTCTCTCTCTCTCTCTCTCTCGCTCTCTAATTTGAACAAAGCCTTTCATTCCCTGCCAGCCAGAGAAGGGTGTCTCGATGGTGTGTGTGTGTTTTCTCGTGCAGGCGAAACGAGACCATACGGGGGGAGTCTCATTACTGCGACTGGGAACGTCCCCATTAATTCCCAACATTGGCCTCAGCGCAGCTGGCTTTTCCCCCATTATCTGCCTCCCCCTTGTCGACCGTTCCTCTCGATACAAAACTTCGGACGCTTCTCGCTCTTGAGAGAGCTGTTCTCTGCCTTTTCTTCGTCTCATCCAGCCAATAGGAGCCCCGGCTGCATGGCTTTTGTCGATCAAGGATATGTTCCGTTGCTGCTCCAGTTCGACTGCCCAAAGCTCTCGACAAGGGTTTTTGATATTTTCTTTTTTGATGCTGGGATGCTGGAGTAGCAGGAGTCTGCTTCTCAAACACCAGGAGCGGGACCTGTTTGTTCTCCCCCCTCCCCCTTTTTCTTTTTTTTTCTTTGGGGCTTGCCGGTTTTGCCTTGGTGAAGACTTCACACTTTCAGTCTTGGTGGAATGCGTTATGGCGATTCAGGGAAAGGCGCCAGTTCTGATACCATGGTAGGTAAAGAGGGAGTATACTAATCCTGACGTGGCGTTGTGAAAAGCTACTGTCTGCTACACCTTATCTCGGTGTTGCGAGCAAGGCAAAGCTGAAGCTGCATGTTTGGGTCCAGACACACACACGACGGACCTTGGTTGATGGTCCATCCCACATATCGCCATACCCCCCCGTTTATCTACCACAGCCATCAAGCGCATCTATCGGCGATGGAGAGGAGAATGGACTTCCTTGGCACCAATGCCAGACCGCTCTGTTTTCAGCAGGAAAGCCATTCCGAGGCGGTGGGGTTGGGTGGCATTCCTCACCTTCTTGGAATCGACGAACGAACGGAGATGTGATGTTCTTTCTCCTCAACTTGAGGTGCAAATCACCCCCCCAACATCTCATAGGCCTCGGAAAATCACTCGGCCACACTCTTTCTGTTCTTGGTTAGCGAGCATCCTTCCTTTCCTCCCACACGCTTTCTCGCTTGGTGACATACATGCAATGCTACCTGGAAGTATGCATGTGTGTGCATGTATGTGCATGTGTGAATGTGTGTACCGAACCAAACAGCTTTCTTTCCAATGTTTGCCTATTCCGTGTAAGTCTGGAGAAGAGAGCAAAGAACGGACGGGCATTTCCCTCTTTGAGCCAGAAAATCCTCCCAAGCGTAAGTCAAGGAGATGGTGGGGAAGCGGGAGGTGTTTTCCCACGCTTTCTGTGTGTGTTCTTCGTTCGGGCGACGTTCTGCCTATGTTTCTTCCCCATCTTCATCATCCCGCGTTTGCATCAAGTATATTCGTCCTGGGGGGGAAGCTTCATCCGCCAAAACCTCTGATCGTCGAGGATGATGCTGGGACGGGGAAGCGATCGCGGCTATATGTGTGCATTCCTCCTTGAGGTCCATGATGGGAGGCGGATGAGGGCAACGGCAGTGGGGGCGGGTGCGAGAGAGAACGAAACCGAGACATGACGACGTTACAGTTGTCTGTGCTGTGAGCATCTGCATTGCATAGGAGGAGTACGAAAGAGCTTCAGGATGGCGGTAACTGACGGCGGCGGTGGGAGTGCGCGGTGCGCCGGCGTTTACTGTGGCATTTTCCCCGTTCTTTCAACGTATCGATGCTTCCAGTGATTCCCCCCCTGCCAGGGAACCTGATGAAGGACGATCGAAAAAAAGGAAAAAAAAAAAGAAAAAAAAAAGGGAAACACCGAGGGCGCCAAAGTGTCTTACACTTCGGATTTTAGGTATATTATTACCTATGGTGGTAGCTGACGGGAAGCTTAATTGACGGCTATTAAGACACCGAAGCGGGCATGGAATGGACAATTGGGAGAGTGGAGGAGACGACGCATGGGGCACCAGATGTTTTGTCTTGTGCGTAAAAAAATGTATCCGCACACGGGTCTATCAGGGGTTGTGTCTGTCTATCTAAAAAAGAGGAAAAAGACATCCAGGAGGAATGTGGAATTATCAGGAGTTTATTACCATTTATGCTTCTTCGAGTACGAGGAGGAGAACTCACCGGCCCCAAAGTATATCTTCAGCCTTTTTATTTTTATTTATTTTTATTTTTTGTTTGGGACTTGCTGAGAGAGGATGGGATAACACTGCGTCGGCAGTACGACGCTCCCCACATCCAAACTCAAAGCTCAGGCGTCGTTTATTTCCCAAGCCATGCTGAAGCACCCAGGAGAGAGCGTCGACGAACCCTGCAGGGCGACATAACAGAAAAAGAAACAAGCTGTGGGGATCACTTTTCACTGCTGCATGTCTGAGTCTTGGTGGTGGGGGTGGTGAACGAGAACGGAGGACGAGGGGTCTTAACCCTGAGCGAATGAAAGAGGTCGACCTAAAGCTAAGATATGCACGCTTTGCTTCAGATATCAGGGTTGCCTCGCTTTTTCTCGATCTCGCTTGGCTGCAGGTGTGTGCCCAAAACAAGGCACAGCAGGGGAGGGAAGCGCAGCGGCATGTCAGAACCCTAAACAGGGCCGGTCCAGTTTCTTTGTTCATGCGTGTTGCGTGTGGGAGCCAGTCTTCACGCACTCGGTCCCAGTCGGTCACCTTTGGCGCCTGGAGGTGCGGCACGATGCCGTTTTAGAGAGTGAGAGAGAGACAGTTGTGTGTTTGGGAGGGGCCATCGAGGGGCAGGCGCAGAGAGCAAGAGATGGAGAAGAAGGGTGGTGATGTGCCGGCGGCAGCTGGGAGTTCTTCTTCTTCTTCTTCTTCTTCTTCGTCGTCTTGGCTCCTTTCGAAAGTGGTGTGCCACACCCATCACCACATGCCGCGATCATCACAGGCCGCAGGCTTTGTGTAGACCAGGGGCGGAAAAGAGGTCCCAGAAA
Organism: Knoxdaviesia proteae; assembly: GCA_001510565.1. Classification (NCBI taxonomy): domain Eukaryota; kingdom Fungi; phylum Ascomycota; class Sordariomycetes; order Microascales; family Gondwanamycetaceae; genus Knoxdaviesia; species Knoxdaviesia proteae. The sequence goes on from LNGL01000034.1 coordinate 14,329, forward strand.
GCTCCACGTCGTTTCCGAAGATCTGACCCTCGCACAGCAGACGCAGATGGGAGAGTGGCCGGCGGGCCAAGGGCCTTATCCGACGGGGCCACGCTGCTGCTCTCCCGGCGGTTACAACGGCGAGGCCGGCCGTCGTCGAGCCTCACGCTCTGCACAACACACACAAACCGGAGCAAGCCGGCGGCGGCCACAGCTTCGCACGCAGTCGGAGGGCCGAGACTGGCCCAGAAACCGCCGGCGAAGGACGTGCAGAGAAAAGGGGAGAGACCACGCCCACACCCGCGGGCCACGCAGATCAGAGTTCCCTGAGAGAAGCGCCAGCAGGGGAAGAGGGGGCGGGCAGCAGTAAGTAGTGAGCAGCAGTAGTCCAGGGCCAAAATCTACCCTTACTTGGCGGTCGGCCGGGCCACATGAGCCAGAGAGAGGGAAGAAGACGGGGGAGGATCCGTGTCAACGAGAACTGAGCTGGATGGGCAAACAACATCCTTTTGCATTAAAGATCTGCTACAAGCGGCGGCGGCGGCGGCCAGGACCCGTTGTCGGAAAAAAAAAAAAAGGAAAAAACCCGCGACAGGGATGCGGCATGCTTCTTTTCTTTTTGCCTTTCCTCTTTTATTCCTCCGAGACCTTGTAACTCTGAAGAATGAGAGCCAAGGCAGGATAGCGGAGCGGTGGCGGCGGGCCTTTCTGTTCTCTGTCGCAGATCGGACCCGGCAAGAAACGCGAATCAGCCTGAACCCCGACCACCAGAACCGCGCTGGCTGGAGGATGCCAGACCGACAGATGCGACACTCCTGGTGCTGCTGCTGCTGCTGATGATGAGGGTCCAAGAAAGCCTCCGGAGACGTACGCAGCGACGAAGCCGACTCTATCCGGACGACACACCGCTGTTTACGTGGACAACCATCACGAGAACGAAAGAAAAAGAAGCATGCACGGAAGAACGTGAGACGGACGACAGAGCCTCACTGCCACCACCAGACTCCCCAAAAGGCCATTGTCTCGTATAAAACTGCACGGCTACTTCCAGCGTCCATACACAAAATCGCTATATGCAGGAGGGTGCCCAATATAAAATAAAATAAAAATGCTCAAGCCGGGGCCAACCCTGGATTGAAACACCGCGCAGTAACAAAGTCTCGTCGCAGGAGACCGGTGTCCAAAACATCGGGCCCCCTCCCCCGTCCAGGGTTGATTGGGATATCCCCCCCCCACCGAGCAGAAAAAAGAAAGAAAAAAAAGAAAAGAAACTGAATAAAAAATAAAGATTGCCCTGGCGTTTTTTTGCGCCCACTTTACCTAGACACAGCCTGTGCAAAGCATATAACAGCAAGAGCCACAGGGAGGGCCGTGTGTCCCGCCCAGCCCGAAAAGAGTGATACGGTGTCGTCGGGGTCGTCCAGTCACCCCAAACACCGCAAAAGCATACGTAACTCGCCCTTTACGTTCCAAAATCGAAAACATGGGCACCGGGGGAGCCCGGACAAGACTGCGTTGTGCATTATTGCAGGGGCGGTGCGCGCGCTTTGGAGGGGGATGGGGTTGCGGACCCTAGATGCGCAGGATGCGCGCACTGGATCGTTGAGTTTCGTGGCATTCGCGGTTTGCTTAGTCGTTTGTCTTATTCGTCGGGTTTGATGTTGTCTTGGGTACTGCCCTGTTTTCTCCTGCTGCTGTGACAAACACCATTCATGCAGTCTCGATGGTTGGCTGGACGAGGAGAGTCTTCGCACGAAGTCTGTAACGGGCCCAACGCGGCCAGACAAACAAAACTCTCGAGACCGCACCTTGAGCGGCTACACTCCATCTGTCCACGGGCGGACTGGTGTGTGCTCCGGAAATATCGACCGGGAAATGGCTGTGTCTTGGGCTGGAGTGGTGGGGATGCCGAAAGCCTCTCTATGGTGGTCGCACAAGACCTCGCCGGTGGATGGATCTCGTTGAAGATGTCTTACGGAAATCTTGCCCCGAAATAGACGCTGTTACGGCCATGGAGATGCTCTTAAAGATTATCTGGCTGATGTTATCGGTTCCGGGAGGTGAGAGCGCAGGACCAGCGAGAAAAAACGACAGAAAAGTCGGAGCATACGGGAATGGGACGTCAACAAACTCGGACGGCTTGGCCAGATCATGGAAGAAGCATCAGGGGGGAACCCGACAAAGTATGGAAAAAAACGAAATAGGATATTCAGAGAATATAAAAAGCGATACCAGAGCGTGGCGAGCTGGTGTACGGGAGCTCAAAACTCCGGTCCGGACTTCTACTGCATCTCGGCAACCACCTTGGCCACAACGGCCGACCGCATGAACTGGCGCATGTTAGGAGGCCGAGCATCGGCAATGGCATCGGCCATGTTAGTGTCATCGTTGCTGTTGTTGTCGTCGTCGGCAGCAGTGTTGCAGCAGGCGTCGCGGGCGGCAGCTGCCACCCGCTCCCACACGGCTAGAGAGAAGTCGCCCTCGCTCTCGGCGATCAGGAGGTCGTCGCGGCCGGTGAAGCCGAGCACATGCACCGAGCGGGCGCGCGAGATCTGGACTGCGGTCGGGTCGAGGATGAGCTTGGAGTCGTCGGTGCGGTCGCCGACGGCCACCACCACGGCGCTGGCGATTGTGCGCATGGTGAGCGAGGTTGAGAGGAGGGCGAGCATGGCGGCATGCAGAAGGGCCGGGATAGCAGGGAGGTTCTAGGTCGAGGCAAAAAAGAAGTCAGCTCAGAGCTGCATATGAAGCGGGAGTGTTGTGTGGTCGGAGACTCACGGCTTGCGCCTGCATGATCTTGGTGTTCACATAGTTGTTTTCGGGGACGTCGGTGATCTGTAGAACCACCTGTATCATGCTCCGTGGATACTCCTTGACGGGAATGATAAAGCGAAGAGCTGCTTGGAGGATATATTCCAAGTGGCGCTCCCGTGTTCCTATATATACACAAGTCTACGTTAGATTGATCCTCGATATCCCAATTTCACAGGCGACAGAGGATGACTTGAAAAACTGCAAGAAGAAAGCTATTTCTGGCCGTATCGGCCCATGAAGCTTGGTCTCCTGGCACATGATATGAAAGGGCATGGGTTGCTGAGAGCCACCGAGGGAGGGGCTACAGTGCAGTTTTCTGGTGTTTCCTTACCTGCAACCCCGGCCGCCGGTCGTACGATCACATCGATAACAGCTTCAAACGCGGCCTCGTCTCGTCGGGGCGCCTCCACCGGGCCATTGACGGACGCAATGATTCTATATCCGCCGTACGAGAACGACGAGGAGCCGTCGGCTTTGGGAAGCAGAGATAGCTTCACTTCAGGCTCGTGGGATGAAGCCATGCTGGATATCTGGGGGAATGCTGAAACACGGCTAAGAAAATCTCTTTCAATCTGGTGGAGTAGGTGGGTTCTGTGAGGTGAACAAGAGGTCAATGAAGGTGGTAGTAGAGAGAGGTGTCGTATGTCTTGAGGAATGCAGAAGAAGTGTGAAGACAAGATATAAAGAAAAGGTTGAAAGAATTTTCAATCGTGGATTCCTGTTTGATTTTTTTTCCCGTGAAGTCATTATTTTTGCTTTGGCGCTTTACAGCGCGCTTAGTGACTCAACCCTTAGTAATTACCGCCGTTCCGCCCACTATTTAGCGCGTTGATGTACTAAAATCAGGATCTTGGGGTTCTGGAACTCACTTTCTCCGCCTTTTGCCAACATCGTCTGTATCTGTGCATTTCCAATCACGCAGTCCTGATTTCTGACTTTTGATCGACCCCAAGTCTTGTATGTTTCATTGTTTCAAATATGGCTACAGCTACAGCCGGCCTCAGTCCACACCCAACGAGCTCGGCATCGAGCTCGGCGTCGTCCCCCGCTCCGGCTGCGGGTCCGTCAACCATCCCGTCGCTTCGGGACCGGATCCCCAAGCTCCAACCTCGCCGCAAGCCGAGCGAGCCTGCCAATTCCATCCCGATCCCCGAAACCCCCAACCTCCCTCCCCCAATTGCCGACATCTCTGCCGTCTCGTTCCAGATCCCGTCTCGCCGGATTCTCTCGCACAAAGACCACGAGCTCTTCCTCGCCTCCCCCACTTTCAAGCTTATCCAGGCATGGATCTTCCGCCTGGCGGAGTCCGTTATCGACACGACACGGTCCTCGGTTAAGGACTCCGATATCAGCCCTAAGGTGCAGACCATCCTAGGAATCCTAGACGAGGCGGAGGAGCTTGTCAAGCAGGCGCCGCCTGACGAGCAGGGCGGTTCGCGGTTCGGCAACAAGGCGTTCCGCGCCTTCGTGGATGCCGCGAAGGCACACATGGAGGAGTGGCACGCCAAGCTGGGCGTTCCGGCCGGCGACGCCACCGCCGAGGTGTCGATGTATCTTGCCCACTCGTTCGGCAACCGCGCGCGCATCGACTACGGCTCCGGCCACGAGCTCAACTTCATGATCTGGCTGCTGTGCCTGTACCAGCTGGGCGTGGTCACCACGTCGGACTTCTCGGCGCTGGTGCTGCGGGTGTTTGTGCGGTACCTGGAGGTCATGCGCGGCATCCAGCTGTCGTACTACCTGGAGCCGGCGGGGTCGCACGGCGTGTGGGGGCTCGACGACTACCAGTTTCTGCCGTTCCTGTTCGGTGCATCGCAGCTGCTGAACCACCGGTTCCTGACGCCGCGGTCGATCCACCAGGACCTGATCATCGAGGAGTACGGCGCGGAGTACCTGTACTTCGGCCAGGTGGCGTTTGTCAACAGCACCAAGACCGTCAAGGGCCTGCGGTGGCACAGCCCGATGCTGGACGACATCTCGTCGGCCAAGTCGTGGGCCAAGATCGAGGGCGGCATGCGGCGCATGTTTGTGGCCGAGGTGCTGAAGAAGCTCCCCGTCATGCAGCACTTCTTGTTCGGCTCGCTGGTGCCGGCCGTCGAGGGCATGAGCACCGAGGCTGAGGCCGGGCTCGAGTCGGAGGAGAACGAGGAGGATGGCGGCGAGCTGCACGTGCACGGAGACGGCGATGTTCCTCACAAGCATGAGCCCACTGGATGGGGAGATTGCTGTGGTATCAAGGTGCCAAGCAGCCTTGCTGCAGCCCAGGAACTGAGAAAGCAGAATGCGAACTCGCTCAGACGAATTCCGTTTGACTAAGTTAACGGAACTGAACTATCTTGAAAAGAAGGAAAATAATGAATAACGAAAAGAACATCAAGAAATGATGCACCATGTCCTCCAAATCCTAGATAATGTTACGTACTCTTTTCCGTATCTGATCAATTTTCCAACTTTCAGCATATGTGCTCAGGATGATCAGACACTTCCAGGATATGTGCAAGAGAAAATTGCCTTCCGGGCTATCAAGCCCAGAGTAATCCCCAGTAGTAGTCACAAATTACAATTTGTTCTTGCCTCCAACACACCGAATCAAAGCCCGACCGTTGATAAGACACACCTTGCCCCCCACAACAGCCGTCTCAAAGCGCACATCCTCAAACTCGCCGACCATCTCGCCAGTCCGCCACACGCGCGTGACCAAGGTATCCCCGGGCAACACGGGGCTTGCGAAGCGCGCGCCGAACTCCGACAGGTTCGCGGGATCGCTGCCGCCCAAGCGGGCCAACAAGCTGTGGGCCACCTGGTTCCACTGGAACAGGCCGTGCGCAATATCGCCCGCAAAGCCCATGGCGCGGCCGGGCTCGGGGGTGGCGTGCAGCGGGTTGTAGTCGCCGTTGAGGCGGTACAGCAGCGCAGCCTCGCGCGACGTGGCGATCTCCAAGGTGAAGTCCGGCGCGCGCGCGGGGGCCGCGGGGGGCGGGGCGTCGCCGCCGGGCGGGCCGCGCGGACCGCCCCAGCCGCCCTGGGCCACGTAGAACAGGCTCGCGGCGACGCGCGTGTACAGCTCGTCGCCGGCGGCCGCGTCGACCAGGTCCTCGTGCACCGAGAGCACCGTGCCGGCGCGGCCCTTGTCGTACACGCCGACCACCGTCGTGCGGATCTCGAAGTGCCGGCCGGCGGACGTGGTTGGGAGTGGCCGGACGAGCGAGATGGTGCGCTGGCCGTCGACGACGCGCGTGGCGTCGAAGGCGGGCACGTCGGGGATTTTGATCCCCTTCTGCACGGAGTAGAAGTCGATTACTTCCTGGGTGGCACCCTTGAAACCTACGGAAGGTGGCCAAGCTGGTGGTTAGAGCTGTTTGGCAGAGGAATGATGCAAACGCTGCGGCATGTCTTACCGAGAACAACCGGGTATGTTGGGAAAACGGCGAAGTTGGGATGGAGCTCCTGTTGAGATATTAGCAGCATATTCGGGTTTCGAGATTTGTTCGCCCAGATTCAGTGGCCAAGACTCACATAAAGAAACTGCAGCTCACTTGCAGTGCATCCAATTGAGTTCGCGAACAACAACACATCCCGCTTCAGCCACTGCACCAGCTGGCGAGGATACTCGAACCCGACACCTGGAGCGGACATCTTCAAAATAGAAATGTGGAAAAAGTGGTTCAATCTGATATCTAAATGCTTCAGCTTGATGAATCCTTCGGTTGGAAAATTTCCGAACTCCGAACAAGGAGCACAGGACACCGGCACATGATGTTGAAAAAAACTGCAAAGTGACCTCGGCTGAGACTCGGCTGAGTTGGTGATCAACGACCAGGGACTGATTATCTAGATAATCTAGTTAGGGTTAACCCCGCCAACCCCCAAACTCAACCCTATGTATAGGGTTAGGGTTGTTTTCCGTGACGATTGCGGATGCATCCACGCTGTTGACGACCAGTACATCCCAGGACAAACAAGCAATACAAAACGGTCGACATTTCAGAAGTGCTCTTCGTGATATTTCCAAGTTCAGTCATTGAGCCCCCAGTTTTGCCCCATCTCCATCAAGCTTATCATAGGTCCATCCTTTATTTTTGCTTTCAAGCTTCCCAACAGCTTTATCAGATAAGAGATCCGGAGCTGGCCGTCTGCGCCACATAAAACCGTTGCCCCCCTCATCTCTTCATTTCACATTCCAATCCAGCAGTCACCATCACCTCTACGATACTTCATTGAATAGAACTTTCACTTGTTTCCCTCTGAAACCCCAGAACTCAAGGCTTCATCTCTCTCTTTGCTGTCGAAGAACTTCTTGCCTACCAAACATCTCCGCCTTTACCTACCCCCCCCCCCCCCCCCNTTATTTTCAAGATCACAACAATGACCCAGCCCCCTCCAATCCTCTCCGCCCGTGACGCTGCGGCCGTGGCGGCCGTGTGCGCGGCACACAAGCTGAGCGCCGCGGACTTCGCAGCCGTGCACAGCGGCGCGGTGGCGGCCAAGGCGACGGCGTACTGCCCGTACAGCCAGTTCCGGGTCGGCGCGGTGGTGCTGGGCCCGGCAGAGGCCAGCATCACGTCGGGCGCCAACGTCGAGAACGCGTCGTACCCGGTCACCACGTGTGCGGAGCGCGTGGCGCTCGCGCGCGCGGTCACCGATGGCGTGCGGGGGTTCCGGGCCGTCGGCGTGGCTACCGATGTGTCGCCGCCCGCGAGCCCGTGCGGCATGTGCCGGCAGTTGTGAGTTTTTCTTTTTCTTGGCGTGTTTGGCTGTGTGCTTGTTTTGGGAGGGGATGATCCACAGAGAATGGGAAAAGCAAAGGGGACGAGCTGTGGGAACCGCGGATTCTCCCTCTGTCCCCCCTCCGGGGCTGGTTGGGGTTACGATGAGGATGAACTGACCTAACTCTTATTCCACAGTATCCGCGAGTTCTGCGCTCTGGAAACACCGATTCTCATGTTTGACAAGGACGACAACTTCTCAGTTCTGACTCTTGGCCAGGTAGGGTTACCAGGTCCCCCCCCCCCACAGTGTCGTAAACGAGCACGACGGTTCACACACCACATACACCACGTCGTCGCATAACGAAGCCCCCCGTACTGATCATTTTCTTTCGTCTGCAGCTCCTACCCATCTCGTTTGGCCCTGACAGCCTGCCATCGCCCGAAGCGCTTGTTGCAGCCCGGAGCTCGGCGTAAGGGGAATGAAAGGGGAAGAGGAAACCGCCCACTTCAGCCTATGCGCACGCCCGGACTCGTGAAAATGGGACAGCAGGCGCAAGAGGCCATGCGAGCCAATGATCTGGAAGCGGCGGGCCGCATATGAGGTTCGTCACGGAGTGTGTGCAGTTGCGTGTGTTGTTTCCTGGGGGTGGGCTTTCTGCTTCTCCTCTTCTTGGGGAGGATCCCCAGACTGCTCCAACATGTGAGTTGGGTCGGAGTTGGAGATGTGGCAGTTGCATTCCTTTCTGTCGCGTATCTGGGATGGGCACCACACACCACACCGGTTGGATGTGTGGTGTTGTGCCGTGGGATTGCGGCGGAGACGGGATGTTCGGGGAGTCTCTCCAGCATTTCTCCAGATGGCTTGGAGTCCACCAGGGTGGAAATCTCCACAAACACGCATAGGGTCAACCAAGACAAGAAGAATGGTGGCATAGACTGGAGATCAACGGAAGATGGACATATATGGAAACTCTAATCTGGGTTTTGATGGTTACAACCACTTAAGGCCAATAGGAGAAGGCCATGGAGCTGTTAACTCTAATCTAGTAAATATTTGAACCCTTTACACTCCCTCTCATAGAAGTCTGGTGATGACCTTAAGTATAAGTTACTAGAACTCTATGTGTTTTGATCTGTCTTGATAGTAGTGATTTATACCACGAGTAAAGGGTATTCACTAATGATAACTTACGTATATATGAAAATAGCTTTCTAGGAAAGCCAATGCTCTAATCCTCCTCCTCCTCTTAAATAAGATAAATCTAGAACCGCTTCAATACCAGGCCAGCCACCTACACATATGGATAGAAGATCTAAGGCAGATTCTGTTGAGACTACTATCATTACTTTTGATGATGATGATGATGCAGGCAGATCAGTAAATCATCGAAAACCATCTTAGTGCTACTGAACCAAAATCTGGGAAGCCTTATATAGGTTAGAAGGTTCGAGTTAACCTGAGGTATGGTGACTGCGTCAGCCCTCTACATCTATTCACTCAAGTCCACCTCTCTCCTTTCCATCTCCCCCTTCCTCTCAGTATCTCACAGCCCACATTTCCAGTTTCCAAATTCCACTTCTCTTCTCACTATTCATGAGTGTTGAGCTCACAAACTCGGAAATTTTCTCCCCTCGCTTTTCTTCTTCCAAGAACATCTCCACCGATAGCGAAAGGGCATGGAATGAAGGGGTCAATGAGTCACACATGCCTGACTAACTCCACAATAGCTAACAGTCTGGTTTACAGTCAAGTTCCCCGGGGTATTGTTGTATAATTCGATGATAAGAAACCTTAACACTGTCCTCTCCCTTATTTTCTGGCCTTGAGACCTGATATCTCCTCCAGACTCTCCATAAAGAGTTGACGATATCCTATGCATCATGCCCACCTAAGCACTAGAATGGAGTGATGTATTTCTTCACGAGACAGGACAATGAGTACCCCTCGCTCTAGGGAGACTGGGACACGGGCTAAGGGCTTTTGGGGGTGCCGGCGTGGAGGGTGGAATGAACCTCGTTCACGACCCCGGTGGTGATGCGATGTGGTGTCCACCGATCTGGAGGCCCAGCGTGACATTACAACAGGCGCACTGGTGTATGATATTTGATATAATGTCGTGCAAATATAACGAAGAGAACCTATGCCAGTGAACTTAGTCTCGAAGTGAACCCCTTAGAGTCTGCTAGTAGCCGAACACATGTCGTTGGGCAAATAACCCTAGTCTCATCCGGCACAACCCTAGGATTATAGGGACGGAGTACATGTGACGGTCAGCAGGCGGTCTGGCCCAGCTCCCTAGGATTACCTGTACAAGCGCAACAATGAGATATCGAGAAGGAAGATTGCAGGGCCAGTCCAGAGAAATCATGTAAGAGATCCTTTTCTGGATGAGGCTGTCACAAAGTCCCAGTGACACACAAACACACGCAAGCGGTGGTTCAGTGCCTACGAGCACACAACCCACGGGGGGGAGGTCCTGTCCAGACCTAGCTCAGAAATTCGGGGGGAGCGGGCCCCTTTGACACTGACAATTGCGGAAGCCAACGACGGCAACATGCATATATGCGAATCTGGGGCGAGTGGGAGGAAGGGAGGAGAGGCTGAAGGGGAAAAGCCGAGGCGAGACGGGTGAGTGGGTTATGTAGTTAGAGCCTGCAAGTACTTACACACACATGACATTGGACATTCTGCTGGGCCGTGCGTGTTTTCCCAGATAATCCCACGTACCACGAAGCTGCCCGCACTTTGGTGAGCAAAGCCCAAACGCCGCCCTCCCATGCCAGCAAGTAGTACTGCAGGGTATCTCGTTTTCAAGCGTTTGTGCGTTGAACTTATCCGGGTTGCCACCATGACCACCCCCCACATATGCAAGACCGCAGAACAAACCGCACAAAAACACCGACGACGGCCATGGTGACGACCACAGAGAATAATCACAGGCACACGCAAACGGTCTTTTCCCGAGGTGATGGTGGGCACAACGGGCGAGCGGACCTGGGGGGATGCGCACCAATCACATCCGCCTGCAGCAGTCGCTGTTCGGAGTCGGTCCGAACACAGAGCCCGGCTAGCAACAGGGACCGCCGGGGGTGGAGCCGGGTGCGCAGGTATACATACAGTACATAGGAAAACTGGAGAACGAACCGAGACACCAAAACCTGACATGTAGTTGCCGTGTGGTATGCACGAAACTGCTCAGGCCAACTTAAACGGCCGGAAGATTGTTATTTTTGTTTTGTTAAACNGGGGGGGGGGGGGGAATGATCGTGATAACCGTCCTTTGAAATGGCCGGTAGTTGGACTCCACCCCCGATAGAGTTGCAGTTACGTTGAGGTTTATGCGCCGGCTTATAAGTGGTTGGGAGTCCGGGGGAGGAGAAGCCGGGAGGCAAAAACACAAAAACAAAAAAAGGTCACAGAGAGAGAAAAAAACCACAGAAAGAGGGAGGGAGAAGTGAGACACGGAGAGAGAGGAAAGTCTGGGGAAGCTGGGGAAAGGTGAATATGTGGGTATCAAATCTGGAGGAACGGGCTGGGGAAAAGGAGATGCGCGGAAGCACTGGCCAGTCATGCTGACTTTGAGCGGATATATGCTCTGGCGATGGGCCACATCTGTGGGAGTCCAAGCAGGAAGAAGCAATGTCGTTCTCCAGGTATTGTATCCTCGAGTCTTTTCTCTTCGACATATGATTCGAATCAAATTCAACGGCCTCGACCATCATGCCTCGGCCGTCCTCGGACCAGAGGCCCGCGGCGGCTATGCTATAATACGGTAACGGATCTCTAATGAATATGAGCTCGATATATAACGGCACGCCACGGGGGCCCTCCTCTGAAATTTCCTTTCAGGTCTCAACTTTGTTGCTGTCTTGGGTGTCATCCGGAAGGGCAAAAAAAAGCTATACGCGTTACATTATCTCCGTAAATTGTGGGTGTGGCCAGGGTGGTTTACACTCTTTGAATTTTTGCCTTTTTTTTTACTTTTTCCTTTTCTTTTTTTTCTTGGGGTGCATCGAGGCTAGCTGTGCCAGTGCGATTGCCGCGGGGTGTCAGGGATGTTCTCGCACATAGTGCCATAAGAAAGACAAGGACCTTGTTTTTCCCTTCCCCGAGAGAGATCAGCGAGATGGGGTACGGGGTAGAAGCAAAAAGTCCGACACAGCAGCTTGGATGGGAAGTTCAGAGTGTGCCTGGTGAAGCTGGTTCCCGGTCTGCCACTCACGATTATGAGATGTGTGTGTGTTCTGGAAGCGGGAGAAGAGTGCTCCAGTAAGGTTAGACTGAACCCCAGTAAGAAAAAAACCGGGAATGGCAGAATCCTCCCGAGATGCAATGCGGGAGGGAGGAGAGAACACACGCACAAAAGAAGAGCACCGAGGGTTGGCTGTCCTGTGTCATCAAGGGTTGGCGGTGGCCAGAACCGAAGAGAGAAGAAAGAAGAAGTCAAAAGCGCTCCTATAGGCATCGGTTCCGCGGCTTGGAAGGAAACAAGAAAGAAAGAAAGCTGGTGGCCTTGGTTTCTTGGGGGAGGGGGTGTGTGGGCGTGGGTGTGTTTGGGACGAGTAGATCCGGCGCGGTACGACACTGCTCTGCTCGGGGAAGTCGGGAGAGAAAGAGAGAAAAAGTGATGATGGGCGGTGATGCTGGATTGACGTTGGAGGTTGGCGTCGGAGATGCGGTCGGCGACGGTGAGATTTGGTTCACTGGGGGGTGTGATCGAATATCCTGGGGAAGGGAATGGACATGTATGTGTTTATTCTCATTTGGGTTACCTCTTTCTGTCTCTCTCTCTCTCTCTCTCCTGCTGTACGTCTCACTTTTGGTGATCCCCGAGTGTACTGTATGCTGTCGATATCGGTGACACAGGCGAAAAAGAAACATCCCCCAGCCTAGACCGAGAAAGCTCTAGTTGAGGCTCTTCCCGCCCACGGCTTATTGCGATTAGGTTAGCTAGCAGTATGGACACTACAAAAATTCCCCGACCGGGATATAGGCAAGAGATAGTGGTGGTCACTGGACTAATTCTTCTCATAAGAGGGGCAGCAAGCCTGCTTCGCTTGGGTTTCCGTTGTCTCTGCCGATGGTCCACATATTTCCCCAGATAAATGGATGGCTGAGGGGAAAGGGGGGCGTGTCACCAACCCGCCCTGCTTGTCGATGATGCTTCATGATGTGCACTGCTACTGAAACTCGTCTCTTCGTGTTCATCTGCCAGGTTTTCGAGGGAGGCAAAAGAAAAAAAAAGGAATGCTCCCCTCCTGGTCCTGGCCCCTTGTCCAGAGCTTCCATCATGACAAGTGCGGAAAGCTGGGCTCGCCTCGCTGACCTTCACGCACATGCTCACGCACATACTGTACACAACTACAAACCTAAACACACACCCCCCAGACGGATCCAGAACTAGAAAACACCATCGAAGCAACAACAAGAAAAAGTCCGAGGAAAGGCAAAAAGAGAGAGTAAAAAAGGGTATCGGAGGACCGGGAAAGGAGAGACTCCATCTTGAAGCTGCATGTGCAAGCTTAAGTGGAACGGGGAAGGGCGAGCTCCAGTTGGCAGAGCTCTCTCTCTCTCTCTCTCTCGTCCGTGTATATAAGGACCGGCGAGAGCCCTCGACTTTTTCTGGCTTCGGTTGCTTGTATCTTGCTTTCTGTCTCCCTGTCTCCTTGTGCTCTTCCCCCTCTCCTGTCTGCGGCTTTGGCTTTTACTCTCTCCATAGCCAGTGTTCTTTCTTCCTTGACAACTCCCCCTTATCCCAGACACAAGCCAGAAAGAATCCCACCCAAGATGGCGCGCCTCCCCAAGATCAGTGAGTTTCTGCGAACCCCTCCAACCATCTAGCTCCCGCTCAAAAACAAAACGCCAAAGTCCTGACCTCTCCCGCCTTTCTCCTGCACAGCAAACACGTACTTCGTGGCCCTCGTGGCCACCGTCGGCGGCATGCTGTTCGGCTTCGACATCTCGTCCATGTCGGCCATCGTCATCACCGACCAGTACATCGACTACTTCGACAACCCGAGCGGCGTCATCCAGGGCGCCATCGGCTCGGCGCTGGCCGCCGGCTCCGTGCTCGGCAGCTTGATGGCCGGCCCCGTGTCGGATCGCTGGGGCCGCCGCGACAGCATCTTCTTCGCCTGTCTGTGGTGGCTCGCCGGAACCGCCGTGCAGGTCGCCACCACCGGCTTCGGCTCGCTGATTGCCGGCCGCGTGCTCAACGGTGTCTGCGTCGGCATCACCTCGTCGCAGGTGCCTGTGTACCTTGCTGAGATTGCCAAGAGAGTATGTACACCACACAGACAAGTTCTGCTACACTCGCTGAGGGCTCTCTTCCTCTTTTAACATTTCTTTTCTTTTTCTTCTTTTTAATTTTTTCAAAATATTTCAAAATTTTCCTTTTTTAAAAACGGCCATAAGCTAACACGTCACCCCCCCTCCCCCTCCAGGAACGCCGTGGCCGTATCATCATCATCCAGCAGCTCGCCATCGAATGGGGTATTCTCATCATGTACTTCATCGGCTACGGCTGCTCGTTCATCCCCGGCACCGGCTCGTTCCGGACCGCCTGGGGCACGCAGTTCATCCCGTGCGTGCTCCTGATGGTCGGTCTGCCGTTCCTGCCCCGGTCGCCGCGTTGGTTGGCCAAGGTCGGCCGTGACAACGAGGCCGTGCAGACGCTCGCCGACATCCAGGCCGGCGGCAACCGCGACGATCCGCTGGTCATTGCCGAGTGGGAGGAGATCAGCACTGTGCTCGCTGCCGAGCGCGAGTCGGCCCGCGGCTGGCGCAAGTTCTTCAAGAACGGCATGTGGCGCCGCACGCTCGCCGGGACCTCGGTGCAGGCGTGGCAGCAGATGTCCGGAGCCAACGTTATCGTGTACTACATCAGTGAGTAGTTGTTTTCCGCCCCCCCGACCCCTTGTAAACTTCCGTCCGTCCAGGCGTGTGTGGTCTGCGGTACTAACAACTCCCTTTCTCGTGCGGCATCTAGCCTATGTCTTCCAGATGGCCGGTCTTGAGAAGAACACCAACCTGATTGCGTCGGGCGTGCAGTACGCCGCGTTCATCCTGTTCACGACGATCATGTTCTTCTTCATCGACACCACCGGCCGCCGGCCGCTGCTGATCTACGGGGCGCTGGCGATGAGCGTGTGCCACTTCATCGTGGCGGCCATGCTGGGCGCGTACGGCGAGTCGGTGCCCGACGGCGTCGGCGGCAACGCCAACGTGGTCATCCGCGTGTCGGGCGTGCCGTCGCACGTGGTCATTGCCTTCAGCTACATGCTGATCATCGTGTACGCGCTGACGCTCGCCCCCGTGGCGTGGATCTACGCCGCCGAGGTGTGGTCGCTGGGCACGCGCGCCACCGGGATGGCCATGGCCGCGGTCGCCAACTGGCTGTTCAACTTTGCGCTCGGCATGTTCACCCCGCCCGCGTTCCGCAACATCACCTACCGCACCTTCATCATCTTCGGCGTGCTCTGCATCGGTGCGGCCGCCCAGGCCTTCTTCACCTGTAAGTTCGCCTCACCGTGTCCCCTCACTTCTTCCTCTCTCTGGTCTTTTCTTTCCTCTGTGCAAAGCCGGCCATGGATCTCTTCCCACTGACACCATCATCTCTCTACCCGACCAACAGACCCCGAGACCTGCGGCAAGACCATCGAGGAAATCGAGACCCTGTTCGCCAACGGCGCCAAGCCGGCGTGGAAGACCCGCAAGGGCGAGTCGCGCCTGGACGCCGAGATCCAGGCCGTCATCGACCGCAAGGTGCTCGACGACCACGACGACAAGCCGTCGGCCACCGTCGAGGAGAAGGCTACCAGATAAAGAACCAACCAACAAGAAAAGACGGTGTGTGTGTGTGGCATCCCTTTTTTTCTTCTTTTTTTTTTTCGGAAAGCGGTCGGTCCGGCTCGGTTTGGATATATATGATATATACGTGTATATGCTTGTTGAGAGGATTATGATACCATGTCCCCCGTGGGAGTTGGGCTGGTGTGGCCAAGTCATTGGATGGATTAACCTGGCTGGCAAACGCCGAATGCCGGTGGCTGCTCCGGGCTCCGGCATCACGGGTTCTCTCCGCCCCGCTCCCGGTTTCTTTTTCGTTTCGTTCTTCGGCAGTTGCGCCCAAGAGTTTCTATTTAGTTGGCACGATTCCCCGTTAATATATACCATGAAGATATCTGCAATTGCATCTATATCAAGATCTTTTGCTTTCTTGGAAGATACTGTTGTGTATACTCCGGCTGATTGCCAATGAGCTGGGGTCTCCGCGGGCCTCGATATGGTGAAACCTGAATATGCAGCTGGTAATCCCGTTAGCCAGTTTAGTAGACCAAATGAGTCACTCCGGCATGTTGAATATGTTTCCAGCGTGTAAACCGTTTGGAGGGACATGAAAACGGATACTTCAACTACCTCGCTAAATGTGCGCACCGCGACAAGTACCGGCCGCCTCCCAGCAATCACCGCCAGACTCTGCCCCACGAGGCTGGCCCTCCTCAAGGATGCGTCATAGTCATTGGACTCACCCTCCCAGCGACCGTTTTTGCTCGTCAATCAGTGGGGGCTCGTTGGCTTTGGCGGGCGCCCGTGCTTTGTGCCTGAACAGGCGAAACGAAACAGTCGCACGCAAACTGGCACGCTGCTGCTACGAGGAGGGAAAAAAAAGGAAGGAAAAAAAAGAAGAAAAAAAAGAAGGAAAAAACGAGAAAAAAGAAGGAAAAAAAAGGAAAAAAAAAGTCAGGGGAAATTGAGAAACTGGGTGGTGGCCAGA
This sequence comes from Knoxdaviesia proteae, assembly GCA_001510565.1. Lineage (NCBI taxonomy): Eukaryota > Fungi > Ascomycota > Sordariomycetes > Microascales > Gondwanamycetaceae > Knoxdaviesia > Knoxdaviesia proteae. Next base: position 30,608 of record LNGL01000034.1, read on the forward strand.
AGAAAACGTGTTTTGGCAGGCACGACCCAATGGCGGGGGATTCCGTCCACCCCTCCCCCTCCGAACTTCGGCCCCCGCTAACGCAAGAAACTTGACGATAATTTTTTTCCAACGTTGATTCTCTTGTTCTCTTAACTTGTAGTGACGACATCGAATCATTTGCCCCCCGTTATTGCCTACATCCATACAGCACTGCGTGCATTTTCTCTCTCTTCTTTCTCCAACCTTCAATTGTCTTGTCTTCTAGAGTGGCAATCTGTGTTTTCTCTGCCATCGTGGCATCTTCCTGTCCCTCTTGCCCGCGGCCTGATAAAAAAGTAACATCCGCAAACCCTCCTGTCCCAACTTTCAACTCTCGGCGTGAAGCGACACGACATCTCCAAGAACCGTTCCTGCATATACTTTCTTCTCCATAGGGCGTGAAGCTGTGATCCGCCCGTTCGGCAGCTGTCCAGACCTCCTGCGCACTGCGACTCGGCTGTGTGTCCGCCCGTTGACTCACCAGTCCCCGGACCTCATCCCGACCAGCACCGCACATCGTGAGCCGGCCGCTCTTTACTGCGAGGAACTGACATCGACCGCTTCATACAATTAAACTTACATACATATACTTATATATCTATATACACGTCTGAGCTGCGCAAGCTTCACCACTTCTCGTCACAATGGATCTCGTCAACCAGTGAGTGCTTGTTTTCCCCCTCTGAACTCGATGTCTGTGCAGACAAACAGCAAACCCATTGCCGCCATGTCTTTCCGGAACTGTGACTGTCGCGGAGCGCTAATCCTTGCCCAAAGCCTCGAGGGCCGTCTCCTGTTTGCTGTCCCTAAGAGTAAGCTCCTACCCCTTCCTTTGACAACTTGGAACTCCAGGGACCCCCATGCCCCACGACCTCGCCGAACATGCATAACTAACCTGCTTCCCCTGTCTCCAGAGGGCCGCCTGAACCAAGCCGCGCTGAACCTCCTTGAGGGCGCCGACATCCAATTCCGCCGCGAAAACCGCCTCGACATTGCGCTAGTCAAGAACCTCAATATCGCCCTGATCTTCCTCCCCGCCGCCGACATCCCCACCTTCGTCAGCGAGGGCCGCGTCGACCTCGGCATCACCGGCCTCGACCAGGTCGACGAGCACGACGCCGGCCTGCGCGCCGTCCACCGCGCCGCCGCCTCGGGCTGGGAGATGGTCATGCCGCTCGGCTTCGGTAACTGCAAGCTGGAGGTCCAGGTGCCGGTCAAGGGGCCCTACCGCACCGCCGCCGACCTGGTCGGCAAGACGCTCGCCACCAGCTTCGTTCACCTGTCCCGCGAGTTCTTCGCCCGCTTGGAGGGGGTGACCCCGGATGATGTGCTCAAGACCAAGTTCATTGAGCTGAGCGGAAGTGTCGAGGCTGCATGCGCACTGGGTGTTGCTGACGGTGTGGTTGATCTTGTTGGTACGTGAAAGACACCCTCTGCTATATACCCCACCCCCCTTTGTCTAACCCTAGACTAAACGTCTAACCTTTTTCTTCTAATAGAGTCTGGAGAGACAATGAAGGCAGCCGGCCTGATGGCCATCGACACCGTGGTCGACACCCACGCCGTGCTAATCAAGTCACGCACCCCCTCGGACCCGAAGCTCGTCGAGCTGATCGCCTCGCGTATCCGCGGCGTCATCACTGCCCAGAAGTACGTGCTGTGCCAGTACAACATTGAGCGGCGGCAGCTGGACGCAGCCCGCGTCATCACCCCCGGAAAGCGGGCGCCCACCATCACCACGCTGGACGAGGAGGGCTGGATCTCCGTCAGCGTCATGGTTGAGAAGAAGATCATTGCTGTCACGCTGGACCGGCTGACTGAGGTTGGGGCTCATGATATCCTGGTGCTGGATATCCACAACACCCGGTGAGCTGGTGCATAGTGTTTTTTGGGCTTTACATACTTGGTTTCTGGCATGTTGAACTTGTCTTCTTTTGGATTCTTATATATATCTGTCTTCTTCCTTCAAACCCTTACCCCCTTCCACCTCCCCTTTACCCCTTATTCCCTCTACCATAAAGCATCTTTTGCATTTGGACTCTCTGCATACCACTTAGGCTAGGACACTCCTCTAGGTTCTGGCCTATGCTCACCCTTCTTCTATCTCTTTTCTTTTCATTACAACGGGATCATCACACGGAAAAGCAAAAAGGGGGCCAACCCTAACCCTCAACCACTACATCTATTCAACATACCAAAAAGGGGGGGGACTGGACAATGATATGATGATATTTGGGCTTTTTCTTATACTCTTCTTTCCTATCTCTGTGTCTGGATAACATAAATGGTATACTAAAAGTGAAGGAAGGGCTGGTTGATATGAAATCACATGGAAATACCCTCTTTACTTAGGAGCGTCTGAGGGCCTACGTGATTTTGATCGTGGACATTCTGATCATGAATATATCTGAAGATACCTAACTTGAAATCCTATCTTCACGTGAGTTCACTGAAGCAGCTTATGTCATTTTGATCGTGAGTATTTTGACCGTGAATATTCTGATTCTCTGTAAATACGCACACCGCCTATGTGTACTGAATTATCTTTGTGATCGTAATACTGCCCACTGATCAATGAATAAATCAACAAAAAACATACAGACGTGGTGCACAATCACTCAATTTCTTATCGTTATCGGAGAGTATAAAAGAATGCCTTCGTTCCGGGTTCCCTTGAACTTTTTTCTTCCCTCTTTCATCCTCCTTTCTTCTCCACTCACGCCTCTATTCCCACAACGATTAAGAGTCACAACCAACGACTTCTTCTTCTTCCACAATCTATTATCATACAAACATTCTTTCATTTTACTTTACCCCTTTTCATTACATTATTATTATAATGTTACCTTATATCACAAGCATCATCATAACTTATATCATCTATTGATGTGTAAGTCGTTGATGATACCCACCCACCCATATCGTTATATGATCTTATGCATCCTCGAAGGTACCTTCGGTTTGTTTAATATCATACGATAGTACTGGCACACCCTGGATAACTCATGGCAAGAACGGCCAAGATCTTGTGCCGGCCGGCCCTGCCCCGCCATTTGGGGTCGGGTTCGGCTCCGGGCCGAGAGGGGCTATGAGCGGGTCCAGCCGGTACATGGTGGACACCGGAATCTATTCCTCCACTACTAGATGAAGGCTATTCAACGAACCATAGGCAAGTAACTTCATCCACTCTAACTTTCGTTTCAAGTCTTCTTTTTTTTGTAGATGTGCTAACTATTGCCACAGACTCCGAGCTTACTCGGTGATTAGAAAATTTCGGGCCCTCGGATTCTACCGATAGCTCAGGCTCGGACGGAACCATGGATTCCATGAGCGGCGGCCCGGGCCGTGTCCATAAATTCCCGGTCTGGGACTCCACAGTAAGGCCTGCTGGCAGGTCTTACTGGGGAGGTCTCATGGAACGACCAGACTCTGTCTTCACGAGCTGCCTCAACCCATCCGCCCATCTCAATGGAATCGAGATTGGCTTTGGGATGGCTTGCCCGGCCTGATGACTCGTGTGTGGTGGGCTTCTTCCCACTAACATGGCTTCCTCTCTTCACCTAAGCCTTCCTTCGCCGCCTGCACCCCTTAGAGGGTGCTGGAGGAGGCTGGGTCCCGGTCCGTCCCATCGCCTTGGTTCCGGCAGACTCTTCCACTGCAGACATATGGAGTGCCCAAAAACATCATTGTTGAACTTTCCGCCGAAGTGATACACACTCAAGCTAAGTCGGGCATGAAACTGCACGGACATTAGTGCGTGGAAGAGTTCTGGATGCTGGCCAGAAGTGCCACCTTATATCTGCCCAGCCACGAGGTTGTTTGACAACCCCGTTCCGGAGTTCGGACTTCCGCCCCCGCCTACACTACTCATAAGCTTTGGCATTGGCCGTGGGTCTTGGTATGTCATCCTTTTTCCTTCTTCCATCCCCTTTTCCTCCATAGCATGATGACCATTCATGAGTCTCAACTCGGGCCTTTTGTGTTTTCGGGTTTTCTCTCCCATTTGACCAGAACATATAACTGACTGATACCTTGTGTTTCTTCTTGACCCGGCTATAGAGCTTTGCCATTGTGGCACTACGTCCTTCGGAGAACGGTATTCCTGCACCAGCCCCCACTACAGCAGCGCAAGTCGACGCGCACCCATTACCGGGTTAGAGGGATCTCCCTACCGGTGGCTGCTCTGTGGCGGTATCACAATGAGAAGGGGTGTATGCACTGAGCAAAGACCCCGAGCCTTATCTTCACCGGGCCCCCTACGGGGGTCCGGTGCGGATGGCTCGGCGGTGTCCTTTTGTCGGCCCCCCCCCCCCACCCATATGCCTGGGCATATGGGGGGGAAGGAGTGCCACTGTCGGGTTGCCTGCGGTCGGTCCGTCTCAAGTTGGCTGCTCCTTTGGACTGGCTCTCCCGGTGTGTGCCTGGCAACGACCTCAAAAGGTCCAAAGCCCTCGAGCCATGGCGAGAGCTTTCTATAGGTCTTCCCGATGTTGAGGGGGCCCGCTACGAGTTCCCCTGTCCAGGGCTGTCTTCCTTCGCGGGGAGCCATGAGCGACTGGTCCGGTGCTGCGCATGCTCCAGGGTGGGGTGGCCTGATTGAGGTCACTCCGCCCCGTCGACGCACCCGCGCGCCCGGACAGACTGTCCAGTCGATGCTCTGGGCAAGAAAGACGGCGGGCGGACGGTGGCGTCGGTCTCGCCGTCCCAGGCTCCTCCGTCGGGTTTTCTGTCAGGGCGGCCGTGCCTGTGTCCGGTGAGATGATGGCCCGCGGAGCCTATTCTTGCATAGGGCTGCCACATACGTGGTGAAACTCTCGTGGTTGTCGTGGGCATGGAGAAAGCTCTCTCTGACAAGGCAGGGCCCGGCTGCCCTCCTTACTGCTGCATCGGGGTTTCTGTTAGGGCGGCCGTGCCTGTGTCCGGTGAGACGATGGACTGCGGAGCCTGTTACAGCACAGGGCTGCCACATACATGGTGAATCTCTCGTGTCTGTCGTGGGCATGGAGAAAGTTCTCTCTGACAAGGCAGGGCCCGGCTGCCCTCCTTACTGCTTACAAGCTGAAGAAAGGACTTGGTATCTACCTCACGAGGCCCTGTGTGCCACATCAATCTTTAGACACCACGGTGTTTCTTTCGTGGTCACAAGAGTTCGGATGTATCTTGCTATCTTTGGCCTGCCCATGTCAACTAGACTGGTCAAAGACATGCTGGCCGGCCTAACGGTGCGGTCGGTGTACAAGAGGAAATCCCGTTTCTAGACGTCCGGGCGGTCTAGGCCGTCCGGAGTTGTCGTCAACTCCGGACTCAACGGTCCCTCCCATAACGCGAGTGATGGGCCACCGGCCCGGCCCCTTGTGGGTCCAGCTGGACGACCACCACCACCACCGACGTCGGGTGCTTACGGCCCGAGTCGACCTGGCACGCGTGCTGGGAGCACGGCAGCTTCAACGGCCTTCCGGTTCCAGGGGCTCGCGAGCGCCCAGTATGTCCCTGGCAGCGGAGCCATCGCTCCCCCCAGCCCCTCCCCAATCACTGCTCGGGGCAACCCGCAGCCGTATTTGAGAGGTACGGATATTATCACGCGACGCCTTCGTGGCCCGAAATGCATCGGCCATGCACGCTCGGGCCTGGTGGGGCGGGTCACAGATGCCGTGACAGCGGGAGCCAATGCGGCTTCGGACGAGCTCCCCATCGAGGCCGAGCTCTGGGAGTTTTCAACGCAGGTGCGGGTGGACCCCGGTTGCGCGCCGCGCGGCTCAACCCTCCACTATCCACTGCTGGGGGCCCACCCGCAGCCGTATCCAATAGGTACGGATATTATCGCTGCCATCCAACGTCGTGGTCAGGAAAGATGCTCAAAGTCCCAGCCTCCGGGCGGCCTCGGGGCATTTGCATGCTCCGAGTGCGTCGCGGGCTCAAATACCGCCCGAATTCTCCGGACGCCAGCCACCCCCATTAAACTGGAGGGGATTCGGTTTCGGCACAACGACTGGCTCCGGCCTTGGATTCACGCGGCGCGCAATCACGCCTGCCCCTGACCTGCACCGGGAGTCCGCGCTGGCCGTCCTGTTGAATCCGGCGTGTTGCGACGGTCTGATACTTATCGCACACTTCGGGGAGCATCACCGGGCAAGTTGCTTGTCCGGTGGTGCGTCCGCCACTGTGGCGATTCCACATCCCGTGGTGGACGGCAACGTGGTCCGTTACAGTTGACGCCCGGGTTTACAACCCGGGCTGTGCTGGGGCGCGCTCGGGGCATCTATGATGCTCCGAGTGTGCCGCCACGCATCTCTCCCCCCCCCCCCCCCCCCC